>WEDG01011955.1:0-22728 GCA_017591395.1 Schistocephalus solidus | reverse complement strand
GCTGCATTGCTGATATTGAAATATAGAAGATGAGGTTATATTAACTTATATAAAAGTTTTAAAAGCCCCAATCACGCCTTATAAAGAAATGAACTTTTGAAAACAATCATTTTACCACGGGATTTCGGAGAGGAATAATAGCAAATATTTAACCAAAGCGACCGAATGCAATTTCTTCAATACCTGAACGTTTACAGATCCTTGCCAGACTCGCAAGAGAGAACTGGCTGATCTGAAATCTCACAGAGATGGGTCATTGCCAGAAGTGCCGTACAATCTAGAACAGAAAATCCCAAAGCAAGTAATTACTGCTACGATGGGTGAACTTCAATGATAGGAGAAAAACAGGAAAAAAATTAAGGCAACTGGAGGTCCCTGAGGTGTTCGAAGCTTCTTCAACAGTATGTGATCTGTTTGCCACTTAAATCTTTGTTGATCGCCTGTGATCGAACGGCCTCGGCAAACGGTCAGGAGTCCACCGGATGAGTTTGGTTCTAACAGAAACGCTGGAGAGTTTGGTCGAAATTGAAAGTTTCCGTGCTTTCACGAGTTGAGAGGTACCTGAACAGTTTGGCCTTTGATCGGTGGGTAAGTCTCGTACGGTAAGCAGCCGTGTTGAGATAACCATGGAAAGTTGTCATAATGTCGTCTGTTTGAGAAAATTCAACACAACAGATACGTGTGGTCTAAGAGTCGCTACTGTGCGGGAGAAACACCATGGTCTAATAAAATTCACCAAAGACGAACATCAACAGATCGCCGTTTGCCTATAGAACTGTGGCTGCCAAAGCAGCAAGACAGACACACACGTTCAAATCCTCCGGTATGCAGGTTGGTAAAATTAGTTGACCAAGGCATAGAACAGATAATTTAGATAAACAAACGTGTTTACGTATCTAGCCAATGTGGCTTCCGACGACACAGCGGAACAACCGACGATTTTCGCTGCTCTTGGCTATAAGAGAAATCCCAGGAGATGAAATCTAATTTCTATTCATATTAACTTCTTGTACTTAATGATAAATATTTTTGATCGTGCATGTTTTAATTTGCACTCTGTTCTCAAAAGAAAAAAATAAAAATTATGAAATACATTAAGATAAGAAAGGATAACATTCGTGAACTCGTAATACCATATCTTGTAGCCTAGTAATATGAAAAATTGGAAAGCGATTATTTAAAAATATGCCTTTTTCGGCAAGCTGCAAAATGATATAATCGCAGTATGCTATTTTCTATAGATTGTGATGTCCTTTTTCAATTGAAATTAAATATTTTGCAGATAACACAAGCCAATCTATCCTTTTAATGTTTTTTGTTTAGTAGCTTAATGCGTCTGTTTTATTTCAATACACAAGAATAGCATATTTAGGTAAATGAAAACGTTGAGATCCCAAGACCGCGAAACGACAACCGCAGTGGCCCAGTCCGTACAACAACATGCAACCGTACGCTTTCCGGATAATAAACATGATGGTTCCTCTACGCAGTTAAAAATGCATTTACCTAGCCACGCACTACGCAATTAAACTGGCTTCAAAAAATTTTCAGTTTCGAATACATCTAGTTTGCCTTTATTATTTTAGCCGTTCGAGGCGACGCAATACGGCCGTAGTGGTTAATTTGGCTCTGGTGGATGTTTGCGAACCAGACGCGAGTGAGCGCAGTATCTGCTGGTTTCCTTCCACGCCGCCCGTTCTCCATGATCACCCGTTCCCGTCTGAATTCATCCGAATGATTAATTCTACACCCGTTACTGCTTTGCCTGTATCCCGTGCTGCTTTGTTAAATCATCTATCATCATGTAGAAACCTTAGCTTCCTCATCCGTTTCAAGTGGTTAATTCTTACTTATCGGCTGGTAGAATTATAAGTTGTTAGTCCGTTAATTCATTACTACCTTCCATCTTCGACATGCCGTTTGCCATATGCAGCAAGGTGAAAGGTTATCGAACGGAAGGTTTCTCCGCACCGGTTGCTCCACCACCAGCAGCACCACTTTCAGGATGAAATGAAGGCGACTGTGTCGGCATCAGCGATGCCCAGCTTCCATGCCGTTACACGCAGCCAATGATCATTTCGTTACTTGGACAAGTGGTTGTATGCTTCAGCCGTCTTATGCGTCAGCTGGTTGGTTACACCTTCAGTTCCAAAATTATTTCGCTCCTTAGCTGCCTGAGATGCGCCAGGAGCAGAATTTGTTTTCCTAAGTTCCTTTTGTTAAAGAAACATCAAGAATGGGGTAAACCCATCTATTCTTCTATCTTTACAACGGCCTTAAAACGTATTACGATGGCAGCCATCATGCAGAGTTCTCGCCACCCTGCTCAAATCCCTAAAATGTTCTTCTATCCCATAGGTGTATAAACGTGAGAACTTATACTTCATGCATTGTGAGTCAGCCAGTCTTTGGCGCTGATGCACAATACGCAGTTGTTCACCGTTGCTGCCTTTTTAGAAAGAAATATCCCCTTAGTCGCAACCTTTTGTCCGAAGCAACGCCCGACTCTCTTTACAATAATAAATGGAATAGTTGTATCCTTATAGGTGGGTGTATATGCAGAAATGAAGACTCTATAAAGATGAAGTTACGCACGGCAGTGAAATAGACGGTACCGCTTTGATTACATCCATTTCGCCACTTATAATTGGGCTTTGTCAGGCAACGAATGGCCATAGCATTTGGTTTGTGGATGTTTTGCAGAACCAGATACGCGAGTGATGCAGTATCTGTTGGTTTCCTTCCACGCTGCTCGTTCTCATGATCAATCTGTTTGAAGTTTGAATTCTCCAAATAATTTGTCGCTAATGGTGACCTGTAACTTGCATTACTATGAACTCTGTGATGCTTTGTAAAATCATCTGTCATCAAGTAGAGATCTAAACTTTCTCATCCGTTTTGTGGTAAAGCCTTACTTATAGGCTAGTAGAATTATATGTTTGTCCGTTGTATCTTCTATCTCATTCCTTACCATCTTTTGACATAAAGGCTGGCCTGTGCCATGAGGAATGTTTCTTGTCATCGTTTATCCGCAATGTTTCAGCAGCACCCTTCCAGTACGTAGTGCCTGCGGCGTCGGCATTGGCGATTTTAAAACAAGCTACATGCCGCGCAGTTCTAACCTGGCCGTTCATGCCCTGTTGCTGTATTGAAAGGTTAACAGATTGATGTCCGTAAGCGTTCCGGTTGTACCTCTGCCCTAAAATTACTTTCCGCTTTTTTGCTTTTGTCTGAGATGCTAGAGCATCTTTTTTGACACTTCTATGATAGAAACATCAAAGAAGTGGCATTATTGCTCCTCTTCTATCATCATTCCGCCCGCCACCCGTACCGGAAATTTCGTAATATGTCAGACGCAGCCACTCGCCAAACCACGTCATCTGCCCGGAAAACCTCAACAAATCACTTCGTCCCGCGTGCATTACCATGGCCTCATACTTCCGCGCATTCTTTGAGTCAGCCAGTCATCAAAGCGCAGTTGTTCACCGTTGCTGCCTCTTTTGTGCTTTATCATCCCCAGTCGCAACCTGCTGGAAAGGAATCCGCCCGGACCTTTTACAAACATATATGTGAATAATTCGTGACCCAGCCGCGCATATGGAAATGAAGGGTCTATCCTCAACCGGATGAATGTCTTATTCATATGACTTTCAACCCGCTTCATATTCATCGCCGCGACAAACGGCGCAAAGCGAAACAATGCTATGGTTAATGGGATAATTAGTCTCCCAGTCTCACAGCCAGCTTCTATTCGCGTATGCACGATCCATGTACCGTGCCCAGTCCAGTCCTGTATAGTTATTGACCATATTGGGGCAGTGTGGGATGCGATATACTCACAATCTCGAGACCCGTATACCCAGGATTTAACCCTCTCCCTTTATTATTCCCCAGGTTGCCAAAAGCAGGATAGCTCTTTAGCCTGATGCAACTAAAACGTACCGTACAACCTGTTTCCAACCCTCCCATAACAGTCCTGATATAAGCATTTTAAAACAGTTTCTTAGATGTGAATCTGGTATATTGAAGGCGAGCATAAAGCAAGGAATTACAACCCCTATTTAAAGAAATTGGTAACGAGTTCAAAAAACTGCAATAGGAATTTTATTAAACATTATAAAACAGCCTCTAGTTTCGTGTGCTAAAAGGAGACGACCAGCCATCAAATGCAGTAAGAAGAGACATTTTGCTTGTTTGCACAATCATTGTTGAGCTTATAAGGCTATCAAAAATAAATAATATGAAAAGCTCTATTTGCTATTAGTTCTCTTTATCAAGTTTTTTATATTTGCAAGCAGTCAAAAATAGGTAAAGTTAACCGGCAGCTTCTTGATGTGTATGAAATATCTTCAATCTCTGTTTTTATTAGACATATTATCTACTCCATTAAATTATTGTGATACGCTATATACCTTCAAAATGACTTGAGTTTTCTCTTCCTAAAAGCGAAGAAAAATTAGCAAGCTCGCGTACCGAGCGATATCTTTTGAATTATTGCAGAAATTTTGAGGATTTTTTCGGGTTCAAAGGATTGTTTGCACTCACGCCAGATTTAATTTGCTTTAAAAGATCATTTTGAAGCCTTGAAAATCTCTGATTAGGGCAAACCAGACATACAAGTCTTCGTGCCAAGCGGCCTTGAGTCCTAGCTTTTCCAATTACTAAAATGCGAAAATAATTGTGGTACGATCCTAAGGAAGCTCAAGGGTTTCATCACATACTTTGAGCCACAACGGGCCTCTTTACACAGTTCATAACTCCTTTGAGAGTCAAGAAAATTCTTGGATCATCATTTTTATATTCTGCTTTCATAATAAAGCCAGGAGTCACCAATGAAAATGTGGAACGAAAAAACATTTCTGGTTTGTGGCGATTTATCTCCATAGATCCAAGCTTCGGTCTCTCAATTCTTTCTTTTTGAGGGAGCTGAGAACCTAACAGATTATATACCCAATTTATTTTTAAACATATTAGTAGACAGCCGTTTAATCACAGTTTATCTGATTCCATTTCTACCAGTTAAATTGAGTTGATGGCGGTTGGAAATATTAATCAGAAAAGAAACTTATTCCGCTAACGAAGTAACTGATCGGCATGGCAATAGTCGAAAAACACTCTGAAAGCCGGGCTTCTACACCCATTTCAACTCTTCAAAAACTTCATTTGCGATGACCAACATCATCTCTATGCTGCCCTAAAGGCTTCTAAACTCAACACCAATCTGAGAAGCATTCTTATTGAAGGAACAGATGCGATTGCGGGAACATTAATGTACCGGTCATATCCCGACTCACCAAGTCCCACTTCATCAGAGAGACCTGTGGGACAGAAGCCAATAAGTGCCGTATATTTATAGTTGCCCCGCAAACGCATGCCATAAACCAGGCCACCGCAACGCCACCAAATCGTAATTGATGCGATTTTCAGCCAATATCCGCGTCCTATGCTTAACGTTTCCAAACATCCCTGCTGGCTCGTGGTCGTGATAATGAATCGCTAACGGCTCGCTGTCAATGGAGCTGCTGGTCACCTACCGCCGTCCATTACGACCAGGCGATGCCTCAACATCTACCACGGAAACTGGAGTTCAGCTTCACCCTATGAGTTGATAAACCAGCCCTGAGAACCATGACCCGAGCAGCTCGTGGCCCACGCGGTTATTACCTTTCAGGATTTCACCCTCTACCCAAACCTGGAAACATCAAAAACATCAAGTGACAATCTGAGAAGCATATTGCCCCCATCACGCCAGTGCGTCAAGTAATGAATCCGCTCTTCGGCCAATTTTTTGTTCACAACTTCGTGCCAGCTCCTGGTAAATGTAACACGTTTCATGTTAAAGGGTGTGTGGCCCTTGGGCTCATGACCTGGTGGTGCCCTTAATATAATTTGCATTGAACTTCAGAAATATATTTTACAATTATGGTGAAGCAGTCTTCTAGTTCAATTCAATTCATTTGCTTTCACACTTTTGCGTTGGAAGTATAGATCACTTTTCACTGTGGTCTGTAACCATTGGGCTTTCGGTGATCTTCTGATTGGGTACGCTCTCTGGTGTAGTGTCTATGTGGTCTGCCTTTAAATCTAACCCTATCTCGAAATGATTCACTTAGTTCTAAATGGCGCAATAATTTGTATTTTGAGCAAAACCTGGTATGATATGTTGCGTTGGACTGCGATAAATTTGATCAGAGCGAGAGCAGAGTGAATATTCTTACCTGTAGGATTCAGGCTGACAGTTTGCATGTAGCTACTTCACAAATATCAGACGCTATCAGCCGCTTTTTGTTAAAAGACTCAATAATTTCCTGTGCTGCTCTGCGCTCAGTCATCATAAGGCGGTTTCCACCCTACCTTCAAGTCCCGCCTTCTAATCTCTTGATATCTGTAAGTTTGGCACTACATTTAAGCTCTTTATCTTAATTAGATAGGAGTTAGTTTCGTATTCGAACATTACCCAGCGACCAAACACAAAAGCAGCAAGAACAAAACATAATCAATTCATTACAGCATGTTTCTTCAAAGAATTCAATAACGTTCTTTCAGATCGTTAATTAATTTCAATGAACGCTCAATGGTGCTATATCTGCCGTTCTGCCTTGAGGGTGCTATCTGGCCCGCCAGTGCGCCACAAAGCGTTAGTAACAGAATGAAGTATAATATTGTTGGTAAAGAAAGGAAGACAAGAATGGCCAGCTGCGTCTCGGCTCATTTAGCCGTCATCAGCTCGTCATACCCAACAGGTGGTGCACCACACGCTGATAGAACCCGTTACCAGCTTTATCATGAACCCTGCTGTCCGGAACCAATAAGTCACGACATCGCCGTGTCTGCCGCTAAGATCGTGAATATTGATATGACTCGTCTCGCAAACGCTCACAGATCGCTTGTATGAACTCCGGTCCGTTTGAGCCTGCAAAGCAAACGCACCGCGATAATGAGCGAAATAGGAAGTTTAATACTTCCATAAAAGCTAAGGGAAAACTGGAATGCTGCCATTTCTGGTTTTAATAGCAATCAAGTGAGTTCCATTATCGCTGTGAGAGGGCCCATCAACGATCTAATGATCATCAACGAGCCCGTGGCTCAATGGTTAGTGCATTTAACTTCTGATCAAAGTCTCGAGAGATTATTCCTCGTGTGCCGCCCAAAAGGCATTGGTCATGACTGGCTGACGATGGCTAATACAAGCCAGAAATAGCCATTCCATCTTCTCTCTTTCTTCCAGCAATACATATCTGCCTAGTATTATAATAGCTATTATGCCGCTGTTATCGGGGCTTGAGAGTGAGCCTCGATGTGGAGAGGAACGAGTGAGAAGCTTTAGTGATCAGTAAGCCTTCATCAGCGAATGAAATTCAATATTCCCTATATAAATTGGCAAGAAATTAAGCACTTGCACTCAATGAGTAGAGACATCGAATGCTAGTCAACGGGTCCCGGGAACGGTTTTCGGTTAGTACTCCACCTGGGGTTGGGTGTGACTGCCTAACAACGGCTTGTAATCCAGAAATAGCCATTTCAGTCCGCCATGTCTTTGATGGCAATATTCGGCTGCCTCCTATTCTGCCAGCTGCTGTGCATTTGCTGACGGGGCTCGAGAGAACTCCCTCGATAACGGCCGGAATGAGTGAGATCCTTCAGCAATTCTTGCGCCTTCATCGAAGAACACAAGTCAAAATTCCCGATCTAAATCGGCTAAACAATGAGCACGTGCCACCATGGTTAGAGCGTTCGAATTCGGATCAACGGTTCCCGGGTTCGATCATCGGGTTGTGCTGCACATGGAGTTGGGTAGGAATGGCTGCCGACGTCCCGTAAGCCAGAAATATCCATTCCAGTCTGCCATGTCTTTGATGGCGATATCTGTCTGCCTTTTCTTCTACTAGCGGCTTTGCAGTTGTTGGCATGGCTCGTAACCAGTTTATCAGAACCCCAAGGCTCGAACCATTAAGTCACTGGATCGTTGTCGTGCAAGATTAGATCAGGAATATTGATATGCTTTCGGTCATAAACGCTAACAGATCGCTAACGGAACTAACTCGTTTTGCTCAGCCTTGAGGCTTATTCTCGATATCTGTCAGCAATCCACAGCGACAAAAATTTAAATAGGCAGATGAGAATTGCCAGGAAAGCCAAGAGAAACTGAAATAGCCATTTATAGTATATGAGCAAAGGGTGAGTTATCTTAGCGTTTCGTTAGCGTTCATCAACGATCTTACGATCACCACCGAGAACGTGGTTCAATGGTTAGTGCATTTAACTTCTAATCAAAGGGTTGAGAGATTATTCCTCGTGTGCCACACCACAAGGCGTCGGTCATGACTGGCTGATGATGGCTAATAAGCCAGAAATAGCCATTCCAGTCTCCCTTCTCTTTTTCAGCAATACATATTTGCCTAGTCTTATAAAAGCCATTATGTGACTGTTATCGGGGCTAAAGAGTGAGCCTCAACGACTGAGAAGCTATAGTGATCGGTTAGCAAACGTGGAGTTGGTATTACAGGTGGGCGTATGCTTACAAACCATAAATGGCCATTCCAGACGGCCGTGTCTTTAAAAGGGCTCTTTAATTGCTGGTATGGCTTGAGAGGCTTTGAGTTAGAGCGAACGAGTGAGTTCTGAAAGTGAACTGCCTGCCTTCATCGGCAAATGAAAGTCAATATTTGCGATCTAAATGGGCTAGACAACGAGCACGTGCGCAAATGTTTAGGGCCGTCAAATTCTGAGAACGGGTCCCGAGATCGATGTTCGGGTGTAGCTACCCCTGGGGGTGGGTATGAATGCCTAACAACGGCTTATAAGCCAGAAATGGTCATTTCAGCCTGATATCCGTCAGGAATTTTTGCACACTCATCGTCGAATGCAAATCAATATTCTCCATCTACATCGGCAAGAATACGAAAGCATGCCTCAATGGAAGATCGTTCAAATTCTGATCAATGGGTCCTTTTTCAATCCATGGGTGTTACTTCACCTGGAGATGGGTAGGAATGGTGAACGACGGCCAGTAAGCCAGAAAGGGCTATTTCAGTCTGCCTTGTATTTGACGGAAAAATTTGGCTGCCTCTTTTTCTACTAACGGCTTTGCGTTTACTTGCGGGACTCAAAAGCAAGCCTCGATGAAGAAACGAATGGGTAAGATCCCGTAGCGGTCGATGCGCCTTCATCCACGAACGCAAGTCAATATTACCGATCTAAATTGGAAAAACAATGACCACGTGCTTCAATGATTAGAGCCCTCGAATACAGATCAACGGGTCCCGGGATCGATCATTGAGTAATTATCCACTTGGAATTAGGTATAAATGGCTGATGACGGCCTGTTAACCAGAATGGTCATCCTAGACTGCCATGCATTTGAAGGGAACATTCGGCTGCCTCTTCTTCTACTAGCGGCTGTGAATATGCTGGCGGGGCTGGGTTGCGGTCGGTGTGACCTCATTAACGAATGCAAGTCAATTTTCCCTTTCTAACTTGGCAAGACTACGAGCAAGTGCATCAATGGTTAAAGCCATGGAATTCTGATCAACAAGTCCTGGATATGATCTTCAAACAACGGATTATAAGCCAGAATTGGTCCCTACAGACTCGGGGAAGAGCGAAAGGAGTGCGATCCGGTAGCGGTTGTTGCACTTTCATAAATGAATCCAAGTCAATATTCCCGATCTTAATCTGCTCGACAACGCACACGGGCCTCAGTAGTTAGAGCGTTGGAATACTGATCAACGAGTACCATTTCGATCCTTGGGTGTTGCTTTACCTGGCTAACAACGTTCAGTAAGCCTGAAATGGTCATTTCAGTCTTCCTTGTTTTTGACGGCAATATTCGGCTGCCCCGTCTACTACTAGCGACCGTTAGCTGGCGGGGCTCAGGAGCGAGATTCGAGGAAAAGACGAATGAGTAAGTTCCACTGGTTGTCGTTGTGCCTTCATCAACGAATTTAAGTTCATATTCCCGATCTAAATCTGCAAGACAACGAGCTTTTGATTTCTGATCAACTGGACATGGGTCCGATCATCAGGTGGTGTTGCATCAGGAGCTGAGAAAAAATGGCAGACGACAGTCAGTTAGCCACAAATGTTCATCCAAGTGTGCCTTGCTGTGTAAGGGTATATTTGGCTGCCTTTTTTTCTACTAGCGTCTGTGCATTCGCTAGCGGGACTCGAGAGTGAGACCCGAGGAAGAGCGGAATGAATGATATCCGGTAGCAGTTGCTCCACCTTCATCAACGAATGCAATTCGATATTAGCTATCTAAATAGGCAAGACAACAAGCCCGTGCCTCAATGGTTACAGCGTTCGAATACTGATCAACGAGTTCTGATTTCGATCATTGGGTTTTGCTACACTTGTAGTTGGTTAGGAATGGCTAACGAGGGCCAGTCTGCCAGAAATGGCCATTCCAGACTGTCTTGTCTTTGACAGCAATATTATTCTTCCTCTTCTACTAATAGCACCTGTGCGTTTACAAGCGAAGCTAGAGAGTGAGCGTCGACGAGGTGGGACATTAGAGAGATCTGGTAGTTGCCGTTGCGCCTTCATCAACGAGTGCAAGTCTATATTCCCCATCTAAATGGGCAAGATATCATGCCCATACCTCAATGGTTACAGCGTTCGAAATCTGATCAACGGGTCCTGGGTTCGATCATTGGCTGTTGCTCCACCTGTAGCTCGTAAGGAATGGCTGAAGTCTGGGGAGCAAGGCCCGAAGAAATGGGTAGTTAATTAGATCCAGTAGTTGGCGTTGCGCCTTGATCGACGAATGCAAGTCAATATTCCCGATCTTAATTGGCAAGACAACAAGCAAGGGCCTCAATTTCTGAAGCGATCGAATTATGATCAATTGATCCCATGTTCGACTGTTGGGTTCTGCTCCATCTGGAGTGTTACAGGAATGATTGATGACAATTAGTAAGCCCAGAATAACCATTCCAGTCTGCCTTGTCTTCGAAGTCAATATTCCGCTTCTTAGTCCACTACTAGCGGCTGTGTTCGCTGGCGGGCGCGATCGAGAGCCTCGAGGAAGAAAGGTCGTTGCGCTTTCATAAATGAATGCAAGACAAAATTTGTGATCTAAATTGGCAAAAACCTCGCACGGGCCTTCGTGTTTAGGGCGTTGCAATTCTGTTCAATGGGTACAGTTTCGATTTTTGGGTATTGCTAAACCTGGAGTTGGGCAGGAATGGCAGATGACTTCCCGTAAGCTATAAATGACCATTTTAGTCTGCATTGTATTTGATGGCAATATTCGCTGCCTCTTATTCTACTTGCAGCTGTGCGTTTTCTGGTGGTCTCGATAGTGAGCTCCGATGAAGAGCGGAATGAGCGAGATCCGGTAGTTGTCGTTTGGCCTTCGTCAACAAACGCAAGTCAATATTCCCGATTAAAATCTCTAAGAAAACGCGAATGGGCTGCCATGGTTACTGCAACCGAATGCTGCTCAACGAGTTCCGTGTTAAACCCTTGGGTGCAGCCCCATCCGGAGTTTAACAGGAATGACTGACGACGGCCATTATGCCAGAAATGGCCATTCCGGTCTGCCTTTTCTTTGATGGAAAACTATTCCACCACTTCTACTTTTACTAATGGCTCTGCATTTGTTGACGGGGGTCGAAAGTTAGCCTCGATAAAGTGCAGAATGAGTATGATCCAGTAGTTGTCGTTTGGCTTCGTGAACAAATGCATGTTAATCATCCCGATCTAAATCTAAAAAACAAAGCGCAAGGGCCTCTTTGGTTAGTACGTCCGAATTCTAAACAACGGGTCCCTGTTCAACCAAAGGGCGCTTCCACCTGGAGCTGTACAGGAATGACTGGCGACTACCAGTAAGGCAGAAAGGGCCATTTAAGTCTGCCTTGTCTTTAACAGCAATATTCGTCTGCGTCTACTTTTACTTGTCGCTGTGCATTTTCTGGCGGGGCTTGAGAGTGAGCCTCAATGAATATCGGAATGGGTGTGATCGCGTAGTTGTCTTTTGGCCTTCGACAAAAAATGGAAGTCATTATTCCCGATCTAAATCTGCAAGGAAACGCACACGGCCTCCATGGTTAGTGCCTCCGAATTCTGGTCCATGGATCCCATGTTCGACCTTGCGTTCTTCTCCACCTGGAGTTGTACAGGAATGACTGACGATGGCCAGTAAGCCAGAAATGGCCATTCCAGTCTGCCTTATCTTTAATGGCAATATTCGTTTGCCCCTTTTTCTACTAGCAGCTGTGCTTTTGCTGGCGAAGCTCGTGATTGAACCTCGATGAACATCGGAATTAATGAGATATGGTAGTTGTCTTTTGGCCTCCGACGAAAAATGCAAGTCATTATTCCCGATCTAAATCTGCAAGAAAACGCGTGCGAGCTTCCATGTTAAGTGCGTCGGAATTCTGATCAACGGTCCCGTGTTAATCCATTGGGTGCGGCTCCATCTGGAGTTGTACAGGAATGACTGACAAATGCCAGTATGCCAGTATGGGCCTATACAGTCTGCCTACTACGGGCTTTGCATTTGCTGGTGAGGCATGAGAGTGAGCCTCGATCAAGAGCGGAATGAGTGTGATTCTTGTATAATCTTGTTTGAAATTATATATTCTATCATTTGCTCAGTTTTGAAACATCGTTTCTTTGAGGATACATTGTTTTCTTGTTATGTTTTGCCAATGAAATATATCGATTCTATGGCTTTGAACCCAGCCTTTCCTAAAATGCCAATTCCCAAACCCCACTATCAAGGCGGACGGAAATGTTAGCCTCAATAGTTCGAACACCGTAGTCCGACGAGGTCCAACGTATGCTCCACGGAAGGGGGTGTGCAGGGACGGTGACTTGCGCGTGATGTAGTTTAAAGTGATAGTAGACTGGCGATGCATCTACAGCACTCTCTCATCCTCCCTCACTTGAGACAGTGAACCACAACCTTGCCATCACGTGGCCGAACCTTAGGGGTAGGGTAAGACGAGGCCAGACGCTGTCAAGGCCACACCTACTTCTAAGGCGTTTGCGGGAGGCGTTTTCATTGTTAAATGTACCACTTTGAAATTAAAAAATACACAGATTGTAAGTAATTAAATGGTAATTAGCGAGAATAATGTCACTATATTTAGTAATTTTGACGCCTTGTTTTACTGTACAGTTAGGCGCCATTAAACCACTTCTTAGGCCTTCTGTCGTTATCGTAATATTTATGCAGTAAGAAATGTTTTTACGAGCATTAACATAGAAGTATGTCTTTTAGCTGACTATAACTTCCACTTTCGCAAAGTGCCTCAAGTGAGATTCATCCGTTCATATCTCGCTTTCATTGAAGCTAGTTATTACCTATGAAATGCACTTACTTCAGATATAATCGGAGCATCATATATAAGTAGATTGTGCGTGAAACGAAGGCATACTATACTGCCATAGAGGAAACTTCCGTTCCATCACCGTGTTCAGTTGTCCATCAAGAACTCGAATTTGAAATAGCCGAACTAAGCTCAGTAGTTTCCCAGTGTATGAATCTCATGCGTGTTTCAAGATATAGAACTCACAGACGTTGGATAGAAAGCGGACACGGTGGGTGGCAAGTGCTTTTTGACGGAGTTGCGGGAGTTCTGCTAGAAGTTGAAATTGCCACTGTCAGTAACGAAGGAGTTCTTTAAACTGCTGTGTCCCTTCCATCCAGAGCTACCCAAGGACCCTAGGACGCTTCTGCGATCGCCGAAAACTTGCATAAGCAAGGCCATGAGTAGAGCTACCTAAGTCCATTTGGGCCTTGAGCATGGCCTCCTCGATTAACAAAACAGTCTCCCGGTAACGAGCATTCCCCAAATGCGCGTTCAAATGCACATTGACGGGAGGAAAATTTTTAAATGGTTTGCTCAGTGTCCCTGGCCAATACTTGCTCGCGTTAACTATCCATTTGGTGGGCAGGCCTTCGTTGTTGGAGTGTGTTGTGGTCTTCGCAAGCTGGATCCGTTGGAAGACATGTTGGGCGATTGAATTTTTGAACTGAAACGCGTTCTTGCTCATGGCCTGCGCTATCCACAGACAGATAGCATCGTAAAGGTGGACTTGGCCAATGTTGTCTGCGACACCCCTGCCCGCTATTATTTGCGGCAGGTCAACTATTTGATCAGCCCAGTAAGCTGTCTATTAATGGATTTTAGGTGACGCTTAGTCATCCACGCCCACTTCATCCTAAGGGACAGACGTACGCGGAATTTTTCATGCCTGTTAGGCTCTTACCGCCACCCTTTTTAGCACAGTTGGTCATTCATCACAGTCGAAGCGACAAGGCTTAGGATTTTTTCTAGAGCAGGATTTTGATTAGGACCTAGAAACAGTCCTAGGCCACTTGAATCCCTCCTATCTAAACGCCACGCCTTCTGTTTGCGCCCTGCTCCTCATTCGAATACTCGACTATCACTGGCAGTTGACCACTCAGATGAATCATGTGCGTCCAGAAGCCATTCCATCCAAGTTCACTCGTTTGACGGTACATGTGTGCATTTCTCATCAGCTTGCAAACTGTGCCTGTTAACTTCCTCAGTAATTTCACGGCATATTTCCGCCACAGCATGGGCGATATGCCTTCTTATTGTCCTCTTACAGGTCGGCCTGAACATTAGACAAGGTTATTAGAAATAATAATCCATATAGTTAACTGAAAGGGAAGGGAACTTCACGAGAGCATTCACACGTATAGTGGCGCATGTGCACGCCACGGCAGAGAAAAGTTCCATGGCACATTTCCCGCGCCCACTCAAGCTGTAGCGGCCGAAGACGCTGCGGAAGGCACAGGCCGATTAGTATGATACGCCTGGAGAGATTGCAGTGGGAAATGACTGAACAGGATCATTACAAAGGCTGGCTTGCCTGCACAAACAATCAACATAGGAAATGAGGCAATTGTACGATAAATATATACTAACGATAAAGAATCTTGCTAGTGGTTACAAAAGTATAGTGTATAAGAATATGTCCAGTGCTACAACGTTCTACGATCTTTCTGGTTTGGGGGGAACACCGAAATTTCAGCTAAACAACCGGCGGGGAGTGCAGCGCTGTCGGCAACTGCAGGGAAGGGCCATATGAGTGCTGACGAGGATGAGAGTGAGTGCGTTACTGCGAGCGTTGTCAACAGGGGTGTCAGCGGATAAGAGGGAGAGAGACGCCGACCATCTTCACTAGCACGCGATGGCACCTACTCCATCCCAGATCCCGCCAATAGTGCTTTCAGTTCATTTGAACAATCCTGTCAGTTTTTTGCTTGTTACAACGCCGCATTATCAGCCCACCGACCAATCACGGCTCAGAACCTAAAAATCGATCGACCAATGAACATGCACACTGTCGTATCTCGACATGTCGGGATTTCAGTATATCCAGGACATATCAACTGCTATTAGGACTCTCTTTCGAATTCATCTACCACTGTATTAGGACGAAAATATCCAATTTCTAAAGTCACCATCTAAAAGCAGAATGACATAAAAGGCTTTCTACCTCGAAAATATGACAAAAATCCATATCTTTTGGTAGTTTTTTCTTGTGGATATGTTCGCAAAACGGTAAATGCTAAAATTGAAGTTAAAAATGTTGCGCGGGACGGGATTCAACTGACGAACACACTCCTACTAGACCACTGCGCACTCGACTGTGCCAACGGCACACGCTCAGTGGAGCGATCTAAAAGCCTTATAAATTTGTAACGGCCGACATACGACGAAAACTATTGTGGCGGTTGTCAAATGCTAGCCTCGAAGTTAAATCAACTGGAGGAAGAAATCAGGATTATGAAGAATTTTATACAGCACACGCTCCTTTCAGAGGATCGATTGCCAACATCTACGCATAGGATAACACGGAGTGGAGCGCGAGAAAACCTACGCAAAAAATCCCCAGAAAATGATAATGTGGTTTCTAAGATACCAGTCAAGAGTAGTGACGCAGAGGCTCCATAAACACTTACGAATAGGAAAAAGGTGAAAGGTAAGACAACAGAGTGAGGTCACAAAAACCCGAAGGAGAAGATGTCAAAGCTAAACGAAACATGGCAGATAAAGATTAATGAAAATATTCACCAGCCCGCATGCGCTTCCTCAGAGGCAAATATAGAGGGGCTTTCGCCCACCGAAAGGACGACTTAAAGTGGAGCCACAGCGGAAGTACCTAACCTTGCGACTCTTCAAGCCAATGGCGTCGAAGCCAGTTTCGGAAAAGCCCCAACATCAGCCAGACAAATTATACGACAGAACGCCCTGGACAGAGGTGCTGTGAACAGGTCACAATGCATAAGCATCTATGGGCTTCGTGAGACAACCAACGAAATCCCCAGGTGTAGAATAAATGAAGATATCAAGGCCTTGCAGGAGTGTTTGAGTTAAATCATAAGAAAGGATGAAACAATTCGGGTTTTTAAAATTTTCCGACTAAACAGTAAAGATGATGCAAACTCTCAAAGAAATAAATCAAGACATTTAAAGGTAAGTTTGAAAAACAAACTTAAAAGCAGCCTTCTACCCGAGCGAACAGCAGGGGGAGGCCCCGGCCGCAGAGGTATTTTTTTCAATCGGACTACTCTGTACAAGAGAAAATTTATTGGAGGGCGCTAAAAGCGGAATTGGAGAACTCGAAAGAACAGGGATAGAAGGGAGTGTTAATAAGTAATTGAGTGATTGTTGGATACGAATACCCCCTTCTGTGGAGGTCGCCCGTCATTCTAATGATAGTCTCACGATAGGGCAACTAATTAATGCAAATAAGTCTACTTAAAATCAAATTAAATTGCGGAAATATGCAAAGCCTCTTGAATTTGGACACATACTGTGCCTATGTATGTCCAGCTGTCGCAAATAACGAAGGTGGTGACGTAGTCGGCTTGAAACTAAACTAGAATGTATATAACCCAATGTCAAAAGCCTACTCCTTAAATAAGATGAGCTTAAGATATCCGTATGCCAAACTTCACCAGATATCATCTCCATAACTTAACCTTGCTGACCGCGTAGGTGGACGATCGCGAAGTTGCTCTCCCTGGTTTTCAGTTGTCCAGAAAGGATAGAGCGGGACGTCAAGGTGAGGATCTGCTGAGTTATGCCAGGCATGGCCTGCTCGTGTCAGAAAAAACGGAAAAGCTCGCTTGCGAAACTGAAGCCATCTGGCTCACCATCAGAACGTCGGGGTCCCAAGCACTTTAGCTCCTGACGGTCTACAGACCACCGAGAAACGATCCGCAGTCATACAGTAGTCTAATAGACGATATAGAAGCGTTTGCTAGTCGATCCGAAGTCATGATTATGGACAACTCTAACGCTCCAAATATCGATTGGAATCTGAGCTTGGCACCTGGCTCGGAATTAAACTTCGATCGCCGCCTCCTTGAAGCAATACAAAATTGCTTCACCGAGTGTATTCTCGAGGATAAGTTGGAATTTCAGGCAATATTACATGGACTATCACAAAATACTGTCGTAATTCGAAAAAGAAGTTCACTAACAGGCCCCACTGGCTAACGACCACACTGAAGAGTTAAGTAAACCGCAAACGGAAGCTGTGGTAAAGTTATCTAAAAAACAAGACCGTCGAATCGCTGATGAATAACAAGACGCCGAGAAACATGTTAAAAGCCCTTGTTTATAAAGCCCGCAAAAGTTTCGAGAGTAACCTAATAAACTGTGCCGCAGAAAACCCACAGCTCTTCTACAATTACAGTTGATCGTGCATCCGCAGATAACAATAGCGTGGAAGAGATCCCAACACTTTACTCAGTGGTCACCAGAGAACTTATTGTTCTGCAGGAACTATTGAAGCTGGGAGAAACGAAATCGTCAGGTCCTGCTTTAATACTGGCAAACTTGTTGAAGGAGTTGGCGGTAGCGTTGGCAGAACCCTTTTGAAGAATCTTCTGAGCCTCCCTCGCTGCAGGCAGATTGCCACCCTATTGGAAGACTCATGGATTTCCCCGCTATATAAAAGTGGCAGCCGGGCTACCACAAGAAACTACTGGCTGGTAAGTCTCACCTCCATATGTGCAAGATTACTGAGCGAATCATCAAACGTGAACTGATGCAGTTCCTGGAGTGGCATAATCTTCTCTCTGATGCGCAGCATTGATTCCGCAGAGGAAGGTTGTATTTTACCCGTTTTCTCTACTGTCTGGAACGATGGACCCGAGCGGTCGATGAAGGAAATGTGGTGCATGCAGTCTACATAGATTTCAAGAAGGCCATTGATAACGTGCCTCACCAGCGTCTCCTATACAAACTCAACCGTATTGGGGTAAGGGGCAAGCTTTTGACGTAGATCGAAAACTTCTTGATTGGACGATATCATATTGCCCGTCTTGGCGATCAAATCGGTGGAGGTGGTGGTTGAGAGTGGGATTCCCCAGGGCTCCGTTCTTGTCCCTTCCCTCTTCCTTATATAGATTGATGACTGCGTAACTGTTTGCTGATGACATTAAACTTTGGAAAGTTATCCACAAAGAAACTGATGAAACAAATCTACAGGTGAACTTGCACGGACTCGAGAAATGGTTTAACAACTGGTTCCTCCCATTCAATGCTACCAAGTGCAATATTCTGTGAATCGGCAGAACCAGCACCGTGCATCAGGTAATTTACTATCTTGACCACACACCGCTAACAGAGGTAGGCTTAGAAGGATCAAGGAGGATGGATCACACCCTCACTGAAGCTATCGTTCCATTGCTCAAAAGTAACAAAATCCGCAATGTCAAGCTTATATCTTATTAAGTGGTCGTTGCAAAGTTCGACAAAGGGTGCTTTTATAAGGTCTTGGGGATGTTCGTGAGACCCAAATTGGAATTCGCCATACAAGCCTGGAGACCGTGGGCTGTCAAAGAACACAGAACACTTGAGAAGGTCCAAAGACATGCAAACAAGCTTGTTCGAGGTCGATGCTGCCTACCTTACGAGATACTATTCTCCAATCTTGATCTGTTTTCCTTGAACTATAGACAGCTACGTGGCGACCTAAACCTAGCGTTTCGCATGCTGCGGGGTCAGGATTGTTGCCTCGCATCCGGTGACTTCTTTGAGCTGGCCACCACTACTACTTTGAGAGTTTATCTTATCAAACAACTTGTGACTGGACGCAAGAAGGTTCTTCGTCTCCAACAGAGTGATTAAGGACTAGAATCTTCAGCCTGCGGACATCATCATGTTCCCATCCGTCGACAAATTTAAGTGGAAGTTTAACCAGTAAAGCCACGACATTAGAAACAAGCACATTGCCCCATTCACAAAACGACGCCTTATCGAAAATACTACACCCTATTTTTGAGTACTAGTATTTTATAACTATTTCGTTCGATGCCCTGTAAAGTGACGGGGAAATCCCTTTGTCCAACGGGCAAAATTTGGCAGAGTTTCTTAAGTTGCAATGTCATTGAAAAAATTAGAGAGTTATAAGACGTCGCTTAACTTTCTCTTAATAAAACTGAACTGAACAAGACATGCACGAGATGTGGAAGCGCCGTTATGCGTTCCTGAGTAAAAACACCGCCAATTCGTACCTGCCTGAGCAACGAGTTTAGATTCAGGTTTATTCATACTCTCTGGTGATAATCATGGACTCCAGGTAACAGTTAGTGATGGCATAGATTTGTGCTGCTTTCGCCTCGCAACAACCCATCAGCCAAGTCAGGCTAACGCGTCATTCTCCAGGGATGGATGATGGATTTATCAGGAGTGAACCGTTTATATCTATTTAACTTATGTATTTGTCATTTTTTTATATCTCCGATTATTTGCTTAAGTACCAGTATGAAACTTCAGACGACTAACCCATCCTCTCCAGAAACCATCTTGCATTATTATTCGACAAAATTTTCTTTTCGATTCATAAAAGATTATTAAACAAAACTTTGTGTTACCAATAATCTTGACGAAACTCCCAATCTGCTGTGATCCTAGTCACTCATTAGCCTTAGTTGCTCTATATTGTGCGCATTAGGCATCTGTGGTGCAAATATTTTTAAGCTGAGTAAGTCACTGCGTCGCATCCTTTCTCCAGTCTTCTTTACACTCTTGACGGGGAAGGCAGTGGTAGATACTATGCAAGTCTCTCATTAGTATAAATACAGCCGATACACTTGGTCCATAAGGCAGCCAACGCAAATAACCTTCTTCTCTCGCATTTCTTCTCAAAATACATTCAGCCTCCAGTTCGAAAATATACTCCAGCGTTTCAAAAAATATATCCACTACATCCTTCGCGTGTGTTCGACAACAGCAATTCAGATAAAGAACCAAGAATGAGTGAGTGAAGATTTGCCAACCCTTTGATCGATAATCAGGAGCTTGAACCCTGTTACTAGAAGTCTACTTTCATTAATGACTGCTATTTCTTATCCAGACTAGGTCTCCATTGAGAGAACTCCCCAAACTAAGGAATGGATGCACTGCACACTAGTTCTGCGTTCTTACTAAAAAGGAAATGGCTACAAGCACCGAGGAAATTTCTGTTTCCTGCGCTTTTTTAGCGCGCGTACACTTCTCACGACCCCATATACGGGCTTGAGTGCGGGAGATGTACATTGTCTCATTTCGTATCTCCGAGGATGAAGGAGATAGCAAGACCATGCAAGGTAAAAATGCGTGGATTTTTCCAGACGCGTGCAAAACCGTTACTCATCGTGCGTTTGTGGTTTAGCTCCCTTCGGTTTGCTAAACATCTTACTTGAGCTTTCTGTTAGGGTACCAATAAAAGTTCTCTCCAAAGCAGTCGCAAAATCAATTGCCACACGTTTTTTCCTTCTTCCGCTCCCTGAGCCACTGCGCTATGAAATTATTCAAACAATTATTTCGTAGGAAGTAAATTTGGCAACCAGGTGTTTTCATGTATCCATCGTCGGCCTTATAGAAGTAAAAAGCGAAGTAAAATATAAGATAATACAAGCTTTATAATTGTTTTATGGTTCAAATCATAGTTTTCACGCAGACCGCTTGGTGAGGTCAGCATTTAGAATTCATTGGGATTTCGGAGAGGGGATTAGGTTGCGCTCTGAATGATGCTCGCAGTTTGAGTACGGGGATTGAACACAAATGTCAAGTACACGCATTAAACAACTGTTAGCAGGGAGTTGCTAATTTCACTGCGTTTAAGTTATCAGTTGTGGGTAAATGCTCAAAAGGCCATTTTCTTTAAATGCGTGCAAATCTCAGTAGTATCAATTAATTTTCAACCGATAGAATGGCATTTATCCTGCAGAGCTTCTCTACCTGCCTGTTATTTTTGATGCCTACTGTAGTCACATTAATATGCTGACGGCAAACATTAAGATTTTAGTCTTTATCTGTTAGGACGCACTGATGGGAACTTGTACACCCCTATAGGAATGAAGTCCATCAATCATGATTTTATTTCCTGCATCCTCACATAAGACCAGCTATCACTATCGCTTCCGAATGCACCTCCTTGCTTGAAGGAAAATCCATACTTTAAAACCCTGTGTCACCTGCCAATAAATGGTCGTCGACGATAGTCAGTCCGAGTTTGCAGATCATGCTAAATCCCTGCCTACCAAGCGGCCAACCAACCGCAAATGTAATAGAACTTGACTTTTGATGTCTTTCGGTTTTTTGTTTGAACGTGGGTACCCGAGTCCTCACACCTGATAATATCAGTTTTATGGGTTTAAACCCAGTGTTCCGTTAATTCTACTTCCGACGGAACCGTTATCCTCAAAGACAGTCATTCACAAGCCATGAATATTTTATAACTGCCCAATCAACGCAGTAAGCTAACTATGACTGGCTCTCACGTGACATTATTTTAGCACAGGTGATCATCCATTACAGTCGAAGTAACAAGGCTTAGGATTTATTCTAGGGCAAGAAGTGTGGTCAGGGTTATGATTAGGACCCAGAAACAGTCCTAGGTCACTTGATCCCTCTTGTATCTAAACGGCACGCCTCTTTTTGTGCGCTGCCCTTCAGTCGAGTTGTGTTTACTCGTTTTAAGCACTCTTTTTACGAATACGCGACTATCCCCTTTAATTAAACACGCACGAGCTATGTAAGTGGTCTTATGTCCTCTTGAGTAAACATGGCACCCATTCGTACGTGCCTGAGCAACGAGTTTACATTCAACTTTTATTTCTACTCTCTGGTGATAATCATGGACTCCAGGTAACAGTTAGTGATGGCATAGATTTGTGCTGCTTTCGTCTCACAATAAACCATGTGTCAAGCCAGGCTAACGCGTCATCCTCCAGGGCTCACATAGTCATACATAAAACGGCATATTATACAGTCTTCGGACAATTTAAAAAACTCCAGCCCCTCCTTGCTATATTTTCCTCTTCTTGTTACATCCATCCAACTTTTTGATCCAAAAAACACTTTGCCTGCCTCCGATCTGGTAAGGAATAAATTATGGTGTTGGCCTTTGATGTCCGCTGATTATATGCTTTAGTCTAAATCCCCTTATGCTTGACCTGGTTTACATTCAACAGGCATGCTCAAATGTGCTAACTTAGCTTTTCCGGCGCTTTCGAGCAAAGCTCCAAAAAGCAGTTTAGTCGCAATATCAGCCATGTACGTTTTTAACATGTTGTCTTTGAACTCAGTCATCGAATTTAACAAAGGAAATACTTATATGAGTATTTGTGTTCATACTGATACACCGGATAACCCAGGCAAACAGTATCGTAACATAAGATGTTGGATTATCAGTCTCGTGAGTCAAATGCAACTGTTACAATTTTACATCCTATCGGAAATATAA
>WEDG01011954.1:0-10731 GCA_017591395.1 Schistocephalus solidus | reverse complement strand
TCTTTGTCAGCCTCTGCACCGATCACCATCTTTAGGCATCTTGAAGTTTACCTGCCATTCATACATTATGGGTGAGAGAAGAAGGCATTCGTGGTTGTTAGCATGTCCTTATTCACTGTAGACCATTACACAAACAAGTCATCATTACCTCCTTTCTGTAGTAGTGATTTTCGTTCTTTGCAGTTCGTGAAACATTTTCCTGGAGTTTGCTCATCATTAAGTGCAGCCGTCAGTAGTTCAGCTTAATAATCAACCTAACAGACACATTCGTTTTCTGCATTCATTTGAGCCCTATGGATTACAATTTCGATCAACAGTTTGAAGATAATTCAACGTTTGCTGTGGAAGGATCCTTCACCGGTTTACTTGTGGTATGAAAGAAGCTCGTTCTGTTGGGCCTTGAGGCTCAAGGGAGAGTTATCGCGGACATTCGTATAACGATCACTAATTGTACAAAGTAAACAGAGATGAGGCTTTAAGCGACTGATCACATTCGTTTTTGTTGCCATTTAATTTCTGATGACGAACGCCAGTAAGAGTTCGAAAGCGCAGACGAATAAAGCAATGATTCCCGTGAACGAACAACCTCCTTATTCTTTTTCACTCTTACACACACCTGGAATGCGAACATTCGCCTTCATTTGTGAAAATTTCGGACACGATGCGCTTCAGACAGCTCGGAGTTGCGATGTATTCGCTACACGAGAGGCAGAAACGTACGAGCGACTAGGTTTTTTGCCCGAAAGAGGGTCTAACGCCGCGATGCCTGAGAGAGTTGATGACGAGAGTTATGATCGATGACTGCCACCACAGCCTACAAAAATATAAGGTTGTGATCGAGCAGAAGAAGAGGGTGTGCCCGCGCTCTCGGTGAGGCCCTCACTGAGGACCTTGTTAAGGCAATCTTGGCTCTGGCGCAGCACAGACAAGCCAAGAAGCGAGTAATTTTAGAAAAAAAAAACGAAATAAGTTTCAGGCATCCAATACAGGAAACTCGAACTTAGCCACAACCTCTCATCCAAGCAACTTACTGAGCAACAACTACGGGTGCTGCGACATGAAGCTTGTTTTAACACCGCTGATGCCGACGCTATCGACTTTATTGCATCCCTGAAAGCCATGCTTGTGAGAACTGAAACAACCAAGGACTAGAAACACTCCGTCCGACAAGTTGTACCATCTTCGCTGATGGCACACAGACCAACCCAATTTGTTTCGAAGAGTGGGTTAAAAGCTATGAGGGAACTAAGGATGGATGAACAAATTATTATTCTCCCCTCTGATAATGGGTGATCAACTGTCGTAATGAATCGAGAAGATTATAATGAGAAAGCCAAGGCTAAACTTGATGAAAGAGAATTTTACAGACCAGCACAGGATGCACAAGCCAAAGTGGTTGCAATTCGGTTGAATCAATTACTCGGAGAATTCAAACTCCAAAATTTGATTACGGAGAACGAACGGTGCTAAATGAAACCAAAGAATTTGGCTCTGGCTCGCTGCTATGGTTTGCCAAAGGTCAATCAACGAAATGTTCCACTGTGACCAATAGTCGCTCTGAAAGGCAGTCCCATCTATAATCTAGCAAAATGGATGAACTCAAAACTGAAATTCCTCCAAAACAATTCGCCTGCCTCAGTCCGTTTAGCCTCCCAATTCCTGGCAGACCTCCAAGGTTTGAGGATTCAATCAGACGAAGTGATGGTCTCTTTTGACGTAACGTCCTTTTTTATATCCATCCCGCCGAGCTTAGCACAAGAAGTCTCGTGCAGGAAACTGAAGGAGTCATACAACGAAACCCAGAGGTCTCTCAAAATGGAACACCTTATGAAGCTGTTCGAATTTTGTCAAAAGACCTTCTTCACCTTTGTCAGAGAAACCTATGAGCAGATCAAGGGAACTCCAACGGGCTCCCGAATCTCTGGTTTAGTGGCAGAATTGGTCCTACGAGAGCTGAAAAGATCACTTTCACCCAAGAGCAGCCTATCTTTTGGCGCCGTTGCGTAGATGACACATTTATTATCGTCAAGAGAAACATGCTGCAGCGTTTCCACGATCACCTTAACTCAATCTTCCCAGATATACAATTCACGAGGGAAAAAGAAAAAGAGCAGCAGCTCCCCCTTCCTTGATGTACTCGTCAGGCAACGTCCCAACGGCAAAATAGAAATGGCTGTCTACAGGATAGCGACGAACACCACGCAGCTTCTCAAGTTTCACAGCAACCATCCGCGGGCTCACAAGTCAAGGTGTGTGAGAAAACTGTTCAAACGCATCCAGACTCATTGTAGCAACCCGGTGGAAAAATCACGTGAGGCCCGTTAACTCCGAGAACAGTTTATGCGGAACGGCTATGCGAAGGCGTTCATAAGCCAATGCCTACGTGTTCGCCCCCAGAGGACCCAACCAGAACCAACCCCTACGGTATGGCATGCGATGCCATGCGAGCGCATTGTTGCGGGACTTGATGTCGGAATTGCACACCGACTCAAAGTTACCATTCGCAGTAAGGTCATGAGAATCAAGGACAAATTAAATCCTAACGAGCAGTCAGGGGAAGTGTATTATATTTCAAGCCAAAAATGTTCCCGTAACTACACAGGACAGACTGGACGTATGCTTGGATTGCACATATACGAGCATGAGCTTGCTGTGAGACGGGGTGATGGTTTATCGCAAGTGGCTGCCCACACCTCTGAAACGGGCAACCAAACGCAGCCACGAAATAATCGCCCACGCCTGATGCAAGACCAACCGAGAATTGATTGAAGATTTGGCCTCCGATGAGAACTCGGTCAATTGATTTATCGATCTGGCGCCGGCATACAGGGCCGTGCGTAGTCACCTCCGGACTGGCGCCACTGTTGTCTGATTGGCTCCTGCCCCCTTATAAAGATTACTCGTTTTTGTGCCCGTTTTATCTCTGACGATGGACTCCAGTAAGCGTTTGAAAGCTCAGACGAATAAAGCCATGCTTCCAGTGAACGAACAACCTTCTTCTTCTTCACTTATAAGGCTAACTGGAGGCGGAAATGGCAGTCCTGAAAATGGCAGTACGAAATGGCAGTCCTCGAGTCTTCTTTTTTCGGTATCTTTCTGAAAAATCCGGTATATGTGGTGTGTAGCATTAATAGTACTTTATTAGTTGAAAACAACTTCAGGTAAGCATTCATAGTGTAGTTGTTTGTCCTATGTACGTCTCTAAACAACAAATGTTACTAAAATACAGTGAGTAGTGCGTTTATATTACATCGCCATGGACGCTGTTCTCTAGCTCATACAAACGCTTGCATTTCTGAAGTAAACACGTGACCTTTCTGTTGCGGTCAGGATGTCGCTCCACCCCTTCTGTCCGCCCGCCAACTTGCTACTGGCAACAAAGAATGTTGTGCCATCGAACACATGTCACATATAATAGATAACACGCTAAGGGTGCAATAGGCAAGACACGGACAGCTGTTTGACGGTCGTCACTGGCCGACCATGAAACAGCTGCCTGCGTCTTGCCTATCGCACGCTTGGTGTGTTATCCATATATATGCATTTTTAATAATCGCTGTGCAATTCTCACAAAATAACCATATCCAAACTGCTCTCCTTCACTAAGTCAGTAACCTAGGCCGTAAAGAGGAGTTGGTAGAAACGGATCCTTGGAAAAGCTACTTTTAAAAGTAACCAACTGATACCCAGCTACCAACACTAAAAACGGGCTAGCGTCCGCGCACACAACTTTTAATCAGTCAAGACGGTGGTCTCTAACACTCGGAAGGGATACTATGGAAAAAGGCAGTCATATGGAAATTAGTCTGCAGTATTGTCAAAGTAAATCTGGCACTATCAGCAGCACATCCCAAGTCAAAACCTTTGTCTGCCTTTCAATCTGCATCTGGTCGAAATTTGGAAAATTATCCTCAGTGGCAAAAGCTGCGATGCACATACCTAAATTTCATTTTTTCTCCTATAACTGAGGTCGTTCCTTCGTGATCCCTCTCTATATTTAAATTGCAATTGCATGTTAGGATGACTGACCTGCAATAGTTGGTTTAGAGCCGCGGACTCCGGTCAGAAAAGGATGCGGCAGTTGGCAGGTTTCAAGAGCCCGTTTAAATTCACGAAACTTGAGCTTTCTGTTAATAAGACGCATGCTCACGCCTAACTCACTTGGAGGAACGCGCGTTTATCCTCTTCTCCATTCCATAGACACCTGGCCTGGGTCGAGTTACGATCATACTTCTTGTTACAAAATGATTTGCAAAGTAGAAACTGTTTCTGATGATCTGTTTTTCGTTCAATGTACAGTAAGTGTCCTATCTCATGAAATCTCATAAATTTCATAAGAAAAGGCCCGTTGTGCAAAATCAGCCCACATGGCGTCCCAAAAAGTTTTGCAGCAGTAAAGAAGCGACTGTTATAAAAATGAAGGCATATTGTGCTTTAAAAATTAATATTACGTTGTTTGGAAATACTTTTTATTAGAAAAGCGGCAAATTCCGAAGACGTGAAAAATTGGGTTAGCTAATTAAATTGAAGTTTTGAATGTACTGAATGCTTGTCCATGTTAACAAATGAGTAAATAAAACACCACATATATAATTACTTTTGAAAATAGTCCTTTAGTATATATTCCACAGAAATTGTCTTCTAGAATAAATGCAATGGAAAATGTGGCCGTTACCAAACAGCCTTCATTTCGAGTTAGTATTCTAACAAGGTTTCACGAGAATTAGCGGTTTCTTTTTCCGTTTATACAGTGTTTAAGATGAAGTTGACGAAGGCGAATGGATTTCGCTTGATTGCGCCGGCAGGGACGTCATATTAAAAAATATTTCGTAGGCTTACATGCTGATACGCCGGTCTGTGAATAATAAATTGAAATAGAACTGTTAGGTGAAATCTTAAACGTACCATTTTTGCATATCAAGAGTACTTTATGTTTGTTAAATTTCTTTATATGTTTTTCGAGTGTTCGATTACGATGAGTTTCAGATCGTCCTTGAAATGGTGGTAAATACTTTACGTTTTCCTGTGTTTTTTTTCTATTGCCCATAAATGTAGATTCTGTTCAATATACTTATCAAAACCTTCAAAATAAGATATTTCTTCAAGGCATTTACGAAAATAGTTGGTTTTGAGACATTCTTTCTAATGCAGATGGCCGTTTGGGTCATACTTGTAGACTTACCCGAACACGAAAACTCATTTTTAAGAGGAATAAACGCTCACAACGTAACTCTGCAATTAATTTGGATAAGATAAATTTAAAAAACTCTTATAATAAGTTACCTCTTTAACAAACACTTATAAGATATTTCTTAGTTGAATGTCTGCATACTTAGCCCTTTTTTTAAGATCAATTCAAAGAAAAAATGGGGACGTTTGGCTGGTTTTCGACTTTGCTGAAAATAAGGAATACAATGCCTACTGAAAATGAAAGAACTCACTTATTTCTTTCTATTGGTGCCTTTTTTTCTGTATTTGCTTAATTTTCAGCCCTGTTATTTTTCCGGATTCTGTGGCAATCGAACCAAAAGATTTTACCAGTAATTTTGTTCTGTATTTTTTGTTCCAGGTGAAATTGACAAATACAAAGCTGCAAGATGGGTATTCGATCCAGAGTGGTTTGCTGAACACCACAACACTCCAGCAATTAAGTGCTTTGCGTGATAAATAATTTTTGCGCTAGTTTGTTTGCTTTTGAGTGGGTAGATTTCCTGCTGAAATCATGATTGTTAATAACCATATACATCTTTCTTTTTCTTGAAATTCCTTTCTTACTGGAATAGGCTCCTTTAATTTTTTTCTTTATATAAACCTATAGGTTTCACAGTATTGACTGAATCCTATGAACTAGGTCCCATAAATAGCTGCAGCTATCCACCCCTCTCACTTTTCAATCGATATTTTGATCGTATCTGACCTCGTACGTTAACAATAATCTCCTCTCTGTCGTGTTTGGCAGATTACCCATTCCCATCGGATTACAGGAGGAGCTGACTCCAACTTCTGTTACACCCGTTCAGGAAAACCTATTGGAAGGACAACCTTTGCTGTATCTATGTCCTCTTTGTGAACATACTGTTTAGATGTTTGACCTTTCTGTTGCATAATGCTCGCGCTGATAAAGGGATACCTTATCAGCCGGATAAATTTGAATATATTTGAAGACACATGTGCGACCTGCAACGTTCGTTGGACCTCTGTTTGCTCCGGAAAAATGAAAGCCGCGAAGATGACAAAGATTGTTTTTTTTCGGTTTATTTTTATTATTTGATCCAAGAGCACTTTTTATCTTCCCAATATCAAGTACTAAAACTGAGCCTATGATATATTGTGACCATAGTGTGTCCAGCGACATTAAGGTGTGGGTACCTTGATCTACGATAAAATCGCAGAAGAATATGAAGGGATGAGGATGAAGAGGAGGAGGCGGAGGAGGAGGAGGAGGAGGAGGAGAAGGAGGAGGAGGAGGAGGAGGAGGAGGAGGAGGAGGAGAAGGGAGGAGGAGGAGGAGGAGGAGAATTTCGTGAACGAAATTACACTCAGCGTCATCATACCATACACAAAACGTTCTTAACAGTTGAACTACGTCGGATTTATTGACGGACTTTTGTACGGTGGTTGATCTATACTTTTGTGGGCGGGTGTGCACTCGCTTTAGTAGTGATCTTTTTAATGCACAGCGGCAGTTCTTCTGCAACGTTATTCCCGTTTCCTTACCAAGCGGCTTCTCTTAACATTTTCTTTATATTCTATGGTTACTAGAACATGTTCAAGCAGTCCTTTAATGGTCGCACACTCCCTCGAAAGGCGTGATTTTATCATGCTTGTCTACTACCCTTCCACAACCATTTGAATGTTGCATTGAACATTAGCTAGATTCGATGTTACCCACGTAATTACTTTGACCCACTTGTGAAAAACTTTGTGGCCTCCGTGGAATTCGAACCCACGCCAGCAAAGGCAAGGCTTTAGTACAACCAACGCTCTAGTCAACTGAGCTACGAGGCCCCACATGGAGCCGTGAGTTTAATCAAATTTGGGTCAAGTTACCCGCCCAGCCTACAACAACCTACTGCTGGCGTGGGTTCGAATCCCATGGATGCCACCGAGTTTTTCACAAGTGGGTCAAAGTAATTATTCAAAGCTGCCAAAATCCTCTACTAGTTACTCAGGTACTCATTGCTTCTTTTAAATTTAAGTTAACTTGTTGTTGTCTGGGAAATAATTTCTGAAATTATTACGTTCAGGACATGGAGTTGAGTGACCAGGACATTACATTTAAGGGCTAGACCCGAAATTTCAATGAACATTTGGGTCGAAGACAACCAACCACTGTGGAAAAACCACGTAATGCTCATTCTACAAACAAGTAGTACTACAAATAGTATGAATCTTATATGGCAAAGACGTTATACGGTACTTCCGACATGGGTACTAGCTAAAAGCCTGCACACGCGTTTCGCCAATGTTTCTGCTGCAGCGTGACACTAGACCTATGTCGGAAGTACGGTATAACGTCTTTGCTATATAATATGCATCCTTCTTTCAATACTACTTTTTGTAGAATGGGTATTACGTGGTTATTCCACGGTGGTTGATTGTCTTCGACCCAATTGTTCATTGAAATTTTGGGTCTGCTCCTAAAAGGTCATGTCCCGGTTACTAACCTCCATATCCTGTACTTACTTATTTCAGAAATTATTGCCCTGATTAGTCTTTGGAGTACATATACCAGAAACCGCATAGAAAACGCCGGGGAAGCCAATGAGGAGCCGAACCCCTCGTTAATGCGTCACGCATCATCAGAAACATCGGCAAAACACGTGTCTGGGCTCTTAGCTAGTACCTATGTCGGATGTATGGTATAACTTCCTTGCCATATTATTGTCCATTCTGGAACTGCATTCACCATCGTCCCGTGGTGCCTTGGAAAACCGTTTTAGTGCAGTGATTAATATTGGCATATGAAGGGCACGCAGAAATTACAAGTCTCGGGAGGGACTCGAGCCAACAATCTCTCTTGAATCCGCTTTAAACATTCTAACTCCCGATGTTAGCTTTTATTCTGTGGGCCTGCGCGTGCATTCCATCCCCGATCATCTATTTTCTGTGGCAGTGCATTTTTTCTTCCCTCAGGCTTCTCTAGCACCAGCCGCCTCAAGCCATCAGACGCTTCAGACTATTTTAAGTGTCCCTCAAATTGCAAATACTAGCATTCTTGTAGTTTGTAATGTCTTTGTGCCAATCAAACACATGTACACACGGCTTCCTTTCGCCAGTTTTTTTGGTCTTATCGTTTATGGACTCAAGTACACCTAGCAATATGCAGGCCCACAATCATGTTGCGGTGCTGACCAAGAAATATAATAATTTAGGAAAACTTATTGTTTTAGTACTAAGATTACAAATGTTTCACTAATACCTTGCGTCGTTGAGATTGTATATTTTCTTTTTAGGTTTTAAAGCGCACAGTTATCTGACAGACGTAAAAGGTGGTGGTGGTGGTGGTGGTGGTGGTGGTGGTGGTGGTGGTGGTGGTGGTGGTGGTGACAGGTGTCCCTTCTGATAATCATTTCCATTCTTACTCATGTTTTCCTCTTTATAACCAAAGCACTTCAGTTTTTGGCAAGAACTATTCCTACCAACCTGTTCTAAATTATGCCCAGTCTTAAGCAAATACACTTCAGTGGACTCTTTTAATAAGGCAGCAGACAATGCTAATAGGACTGCCTATAGAGTATGTTTAAATGCACACCTGAGGGGTAGCTTTTTCGATTATATGGAACATGGAAACCAAATGGGTTGGAGTTTCCAATTTTTCCGGTCAGAGATTGGTTGTGCTTAACTGACGACAGCACATCAAAAAGCGCGACAGCCTTCGTGGAACAGAGTCCCAGTGATTCTACTGCAAACCAGTACCCCCCACCCTCGCAGCCCTACATCAGGTGAGATGGGTGAACGAACATTCTGATCTTTAGGAGCAAAGGATACGCTTAGTGAGCTGGCTTAACCCACCTGCGGATACCAGAGGCCTGCCATCCTCAAACGAATCTCTGAAGTAATACTTTTCAAAGGTCTACATATACTATGCTCCAAACTGGCTGAGATAGTAAGGTGCGTACTGTGCGCCTTCAGGATGTCATCGAACGATTCTATGTTGCTTATCCATTCCTCCGGTTTCAGAGCGTGAAGCGCATTCATCACCATGCTTCTGAGAACTGAAACAACCGAGGACGAGAAACACTCCGTCTGAAAACGGGTCACTTCTTTGCTGATGGCACACAAACACCAACCCACTGTGTTTCGTAGAGTGAATCAAAAGCTATAAAGGAACTAAGGACGGACAAACAAATTATACTTCTACCCGCTGATAAGGGATGATCAACTGCTGTTATGAATCGATAAGATTACAATAAGAAAGCTAAGGCTCTATTAAACCACGGATAATTTCATGGACCAACGCAGCAGCAGGTTGCCCATTCCGGCCTCCATTGTCTTCGTCGGTTCCACCTAAACATCATCACATAAACACATCGCTATGTGATGTGAGGGCTCTAAAGGGCTATATATATATATATATTGAAAATGTGGAACCGACAAAGACAAGGGAGACCGGAATGGCCATTTCTGGCTTATTAGCCGTCATCAGCCAGTCATACCCAATCCCAAGTGTAGAACACCTGGGATTAGAACCCGCGACCTTTGGTATTTGAGTCGAACGCTCTACCATTGAGCCACGGGCTTGTTGCTTTATCGGTTGCGATCGGGAATATGATGATAGTGTGTGGCTCACCGATCTGCTTAAGGAACATTTATGTTCCATTTTGCCCTGGAACTCAGACTAGAGTACTCACAGGCAGTCGCATAGCGACGTGTAACATATGGTGAAAATGTGGAACCGACAAAGACAAGGGAGACCGGAATGGCCATTTCTGGCTTATTAGCCGTCATCAGCCAGTCATACCCAATCCCAAGTGTAGAACACCTGGGATTAGAACCCGCGACCTTTGGTATTTGAGTCGAACGCTCTACCATTGAGCCACGGGCTCGTTGCTTTATCGGTTGCGATCGGGAATTTGGTGATAGTGTGTGGCTCACCGATCTGCTTAAGGAAATTATGTTCCATTTTGCCCTGGAACTCAGACTAGAGTACTCACAGGCAGTCGCATAGCGACGTGTAACATATGTTGAAAATGTGGAACCGACAAAGACAAGGGAGACTGGAATGGCCATTTCTGGCTTATTAGCCGTCATCAGCCAGTCATACCCAATCCCAAGTGTAGAACACCTGGGATTAGAACCCGCGACCTTTGGTATTTGAGTCGAACGCTCTACCATTGAGCCACGGGCTCGTTGCTTTATCGGTTGCGATCGGGAATATGATGATAGTGTGTGGCTCACCGATCTGCTTAAGGAACATTTATGTTCCGTTGTGCCCTGGAACTCAGACTAGAGTACTCACAGGCAGTCGCATAGCGACGTGTAACATATGTTGAAAATGTGGAACCGACAAAGACAAGGGAGACCGGAATGGCCATTTCTGGCTTATTAGCCGTCATCAGCCAGTCATACCCAATCCCAAGTGTAGAACACCTGGGATTAGAACCCGCGACCTTTGGTATTTGAGTCGAACGCTCTACCATTGAGCCACGGGCTCGTTGCTTTGTCGGTTGTGATCGGGAATTTGGTGATAGTGTGTGGCTCACCGATCTGCTTAAGGAACATTTATGT
>WEDG01011953.1:0-32456 GCA_017591395.1 Schistocephalus solidus | reverse complement strand
TCAACTCTAACTCTAATTGGCTTCCATATTTCTGTCGAAGCCGGCTGGTTTGATCTTTGGCCTTTATCCTCGGTGTTGTGAGTACGAATATGATCGATTGATGCGATATCAGAGTGCATGCACCGGCAATCGATATTTTCTGTTGGACGGAAATGAGCATTTGCATTCCGCCATGGAGCTAAGGTTCTACAGTTCACGTAGGCCATGGCTTGACGACTTGGAATCAATAATTGACAACCGGGGGGTTCGAGTCTCGGGTATGGGGCGTAAGGTTGCGTTAGCACTATCCGAAAACGTTTATGCAGTGTCTTTTTCGGTAAAATCTGCGGAATGGATTGCTGCTTTTAACTATATACTACTTACTGGCATAAAAACTGGACAGCGTTTGACTCTTATCAACGCGGAACTTTTGTATAACTTTAAATGCGGTGAACTGAAGACTATGTGTTAAGTTCAACAACTTTAAGCGAAGTTTAAGACGACTTGGCGGGCTTTAAATCACGTACAAGAGACCCTAAATGAGGCTTCCGCTGAAGTGTATGTGCTTTTATCCAGAATTTTAGTTTGATCGTCTGGTAATTTTGGGCTTCAGGACAGTCGTCGTTGTAGAGAAGGTGTCAAATCATATGGTTGAATTTACGTAGGTGTGTTTGAAGTTATATAAACCACGAAGCCTGAACTGAGATCAAAGCTTTTACGCTTTTCACTGGAAACCATGAGACATAGAATTTTCGCTAAATCCCTCTGTGGCAAATCTCTCCTTCTTTAGAGAAAATGGACTACTGTGGGTTCAAAAACTCCGCACTTTCTAAATGTTTCAAACGCTCCCTGAAAACGTGGAGCATTTTCTGCCAGGGATGTGGTTGCGTTCTATACCGTTAAGTTGCGATTCCGGCTATCCGGTTTCAGAAATTGGAGACGGACTTGTGCACCGTTGCGTGACGCAGGTTTCGCCAGGTCTAACTTGGATTATGTCAGAGTTACAAAGTTCCAACCTGACTGGGTATGCATATTTCATTAAGGTGTCCCCGTAGTTAACTTCATCTTTGCCGGGTTCACACGCACAGACTTCGATAGAATCCTGTTGCTTCGACCTAGGTCTAACAAGGATAATTGTTCTGGCGTTAAACATTGGCCAATTACAAACTTCTCCACTGTTGAGCATAAAGCAAAGCATGAATCTGGGGTTTTTTCTTTTATTGGTGATGCACATAGCCGACCGTTTCCCAGGTTTTTTTCTGTAGAAATAATGTATCATTATTATTATTATTATTAGTACCGGAAGGCAACGAAGAAAGCATCTCCTAAGTAAGTAGTGAGTCAGGTTATCTCCGATGGAGGAACCCCCTTTTGTGGAAAACCAGTATTCTGCCAACAGGTGTGTTCGGTACTTTTCAGTATTTCACTCCACGCCCTCATACGTTTTTTTCCCCATTTCGCTGTCTACTTAGGCGTTGCAGTTGGTGGTTTTTGAGTCCCGAGGTTCGCTAGAACTGCCTCATGTTTACACTCACTCCACTCAATTAGCGCTAGCCTTTGAATTCATCCACCGGTATTCAGACGGTGCGGTTAGCGCTCTTCACTCGTGCGCTTACATTGGTTGTAGCTGGGTAAAGTCCACAACACTGTCACGTCTGTTCTGTATTGGCCGCACGCTAGGGGTCAAATTAGACAGTGATGCTCGCACGCCTAACGAGAACTCATACAAATAGCAGTCGGAGACTCAAGAACAACTGACAATCAACTGTACAGTTTCCTCCGCACGCGGTGGTAAGTCAGTTTTTATTTACACTCAGTACTGCCTCCTCTCAAACCTGCTTATTCTTTGTGCAATCCTCTCAGACTGAGAATTAACAAGATAGTTGGGCTCAGTTGCCTTGATGGGCTGAATTTGTAGCTGACGTGAAAGTGATATGACGCTGCTCGGCTCCTCTGAGATCTTAAAACTTCCGGAAAAATAAATTTTAGAAGGCTTAACTGAACCTTTCTTTCGACGACCAGTCGTCGCTCAAATATCTTATTTTACTTCGAATCCTGTTTCCAGTGGTGGAAGTGGTATCAATACTTTACTCCGACAGCTATTACTACTACTACTACTACTACTACTACTACTACTACTACTACTACTACTACTAATACTACTACTACTACTACTACTACTACTACTACTACTACTACTACTACTACTACTGCTACCACTACTACTCATGCTACTACTGCTACTAATAATACTACTCCTACTACTACAACTACTACTAATACTACACCTTCTCTTACTAGCACTTATGCTTAGTTCTGTCGGTGAGCACATTTTACGTAGATTTCAATCTATCCAAAGGGACTGTCAAGATTACAGTCTCTGTCGTTATTGTTAAACAAATTGAACTGACTTGCTACAAGTAATGACTACGAATAGATAAAAAAACAATTCCTAGCATTCATGTAGGAATTTTGTCCTGAGGGATACTGCGAAAGTTCTTACTTATAAGCCCTAATGCCGCGGCGTAGAAATAAGAAAGAGTTTATATTCCATGCCAGTCAGTAATATGGTACCATTAAGAAATCTAAAAGCCCCTTCAGTAGTCAATTAAAAAATGATTTCTGAAACTGGTAATAAGGGGGGTGGGAGTGGATGATGTGGTTGAGAGTACAATCGCCTTGAAAGAAACATTGTTTTTACGCACCTTATTTGAACTATTCGTTGTCTTCACTTTTCTGGAAGCAGAATTTAACTGAACTTTATAACCCTTCAGTTAATTACCTTAGGCCAAGCTTTAAGTTTGTATTATCTAGAGTTAAATTGCGGTTTAACCGGTTTCAGCGTAATAACTACCGAAGGATGTGTTTTTTTCTGTCGTATTTTTAATCCGAGGAACATTAAAATATATATTCGGTGCTGAGCCGCATCCAATCTAGATAGAGTTCACTAAGGAAGCTGGCCTTGTTTGTTTACCGTCTTCAAACGCAGTTCATGCCCACTGCCGGCTATGCATAGGAATGATGCGAACTTCGCAAGTAACAAGGTTCACCACTGTCCGTTCCCTTCCCCGAGTTGGGGGGAGTCATGATTTAGAGTGAATTTCTTCCTGTTCGGGTAGACTTTCACTGCATCTATCCCAATACCTCCTCCCACAACCACCATACTCAGACGGAAAACCATAGCCCAGACAATCACAAAGGCAAGCAGCCTGTCTACGCGTGCCACAAGCGACCTACTGAGGGGTTCTGGGATTGCACGCAAGTGAGAGTGCTACGACAGTCAAGCTACGAAGGGGCTGTTGTGACCTGACTCTTATTTTTGATTTGGATCGAGGTGTATAGTTAGTGGTCAGGTTTCCAAGTCGTTACTGATAGTGCGTCGGGATATCTTCACTGGTGGTCGCGAGGAGCTGAATGGATCTGCATCCAACTCTCTTCTCCCATGCTTCAGCGGCCTGCCCGGGGAAGTAGACTGGGAATGTGCTTCTAAACAGTGGCAGTGCTTAAAGCCCTATCCAGACTAGGCGCAGTCTGACCGCCGCGTGTCATGAACCAATGTGGCTCCCCTATGACCTGGTTCACAAGTGAGGAAACGCGGTGAATGGTTAACCACCCTCACGATCGCGAACGCTTCAGCTGAATGGCTTACGAGTGACTTGGATGAATCAAAGAGAAACTAGCGTGTCGGACACGGGAAAGCAGACCCCCCGTAATACAGGTGGCCTCGGGCTCAAGCCCAGAGTTTTACATCTTACTAACCCATAAAATGGCACGCAGTGGAGTCAGTACGATCAAATGAAGTTGGACATGGTGGTAGAGCTGGCAACTCACCTAGTTTAGAAACACTTTAATTAAAACAGGCGAGTGCTCAGCTCCTAGTACAAGAACATGGTCAGACCCATGGGCGTTATCAGTGTCGGCACCACACATCGATCTGCTATCATGAGCCCAGCCGCAGAACCTTGAACTGACTAGCATGTAGTCAATCTGACTAGTCGTATGACCGTTATTTGAATACCAGGTCAGCAAGTGTTTGGTGGTGCTGATTGGTGGCCGTACCCTAACGGTGTGCCTGCAGACTAGCGTGGTTGCTACGGCCTAAACAGGCTCGGTGGTATTCAATTGTGAAAATCCCAACATGAATGCGGAACACAGAAACTGCGGCTCCGATTTACAAAACTTGCTTATTCTTGCTTGTGGCTAAATGCAGCATCTAATGCAGTTGCCTCACTCCCACGCCTGTAACAGCGAGGCCAAATATATTATTGGCACATGCACTAGTCAAAGTTTTAGAAGAATGCTCATTTTGTGAACTCTACGAACAAAAAGAACAGAAGAAAGACATTGGATTAAGCATGAAATTTATTTACTCATTTTAAGAAAGTTGAAATGGTCATTTCTGACTTCTTAGCCGTCATCAGCCAGTCATATACAACCTCGGGTAGTCTACCACTCGAAGTTATACCAGTCTCCCTGGTCATTTCCGAGTTTGAGCCTCCCGTCGATCAACTGCGTTATTTATTACTCTCAGAACAAATTGATTTTTGAGGCTGAGCGAGTGCTCAGCTCTTAGTACTTTCAATACAAACGTGTTGCGTTTTTAGAAAGGTACACACGATGGAGTATCGGTCTATCTACTGCAGTTGTGAGCGTCTTAAAAGTAAACTTAGTTTGTTTCGAAGGTATTCTGTTAATGGGAAAGGTTCACTTGTGACAGAAATTAGGAAAGTAACTCTTTACCCACAGTTGCAACGACAAGCGAACAGGTGATTAAGCTAGCCCACAAAGTTATCTGCGACTGCCTCTGATGATAGGCTCGAGTGAGAACACACTGTTTGACGTAAGTTCACAAAGCAAATAATCTAGAATTCGCCGAACGCGCTACAAACGCAGAACCAAGAATCCCACATGCCATACTTGGTGTGGGTTAATGCATTTGTTGCAAACCTCGATCCACAGACAGCATAACGTAACAGCATCCACTGAAGGTTATCGGGTACGCTCTGGTTAGCCTCACGTTTTTCACTCAGTTTACAAAATTTCCTTCGCAAAGTTCGCATCTTCCAGCACGACTTTGCATTTTTCGACAGTGAAGAAGGCACCTGTGCAAAGCGTCTATGAAAGGTTCAAGTTATTTTAACCACTACGCCTCACACTTTATTTTATACAAGCACACATGCAAATTTGTATATATTAAGAATGCCCGTGATTTACCTCACGGAGAAAAACCTAAGGGACAGGCGACATCTACCTTTTTTATTAATTTTCTTTTCGCATTCAACTTTACGGTGTTTGCTCGTGTATTTTGTCCCTATCAAACATACGGCATGTTTCTTTCGTTTTAGGTCATTTTACGGAGAAAAATGGGGTAAGTCTCTTTTGCATGCAGGTCAGCAGGTCTTGCGGGGTTAGTATTAGAGTTAGAGGTAGGACGCACAGGAGCCCTGGATTTTAATACATTGCCGCCTGCCCTACTGACAGGTCCATGCATGACCAAATCAACTTTAAAGTCACATTTGGCAATTTTCCTAGGAACTGAGAGGGTGACATCCGCACCTCGAATTTCCAGTATGACACCACCCCTTCGCAGTTAATGTCAGCTTGGGGCGAATTGACGTTCGGAGGAGAAAGTGGTAAAAACCCGCTTCCGGATAGTTTCCGATCATCACTCTACCACGTTATTTATCAGACCTGTGAGGCGGAACAAACACTGATCAATACCTAGTCTTGAAGTAAAGCGGAAAATATTCTACCGAGCCCATGAATAAGACATCTATTCACCGTAAGCAAACTTCAACAGTATTATTTACCTCAGGGGTTTTAATCCTTAGTCGGTGTCCGTAAAATTAGAGGTTTGAACTTCCAATAGGATGAAAAAATGCCCATAATTTCGTGGTAGCTATTAGTATTTAACCATGACTTCATCTTTTTATGAATATGCTCCTAAAAGATGTGTTATTTCTCTAAGTAACCGAGCCCTGCTTAAAACTTTACAATGGCCTTTGTTTCCATTGATTTGTTAAAGCTTTCCTGAAGCTGTTCGAGAACTCTTCAAGCACATCGACAAAGACGGCTCCGGCAAGATCAGTGTGCAGGAGTTGAAGCACGCCCTGGAAAAGGAGATTGGACAGACTTTGCGCGAAGAAGATGTGCGACAATTCATGGCTCGTCTTGACACCAACCAGGACGGGGAATTGAGTCTAGAGGAATTGAATGCTTTCTTTACGAGCTGAGGATAATGTGTACTGTTTTTGATAATAAGAATCTTCTGCACACAGGGAAAATTTTACTTTTGTTGCTAAAAAAATTGCAGGGCGTAGCATGCGAGACTCGAAGTGCGTGAAAGCTGCGAGGAAAAAACACTGCCCTCAATTCGGCATTAAAAAAGAACTCGCAGCAGGACCCAACTTAACCCCAGAGTGGCCTTTGAACAACGACAGGATCTCGTTCTCAAATTATCTTTTCGGGTATTTGATCAAAAAGCGTCAAACCCTGAGCGAAGTTATTTCCTCTAGCAGTTTTTAGCTGTTAAAGTGATACATGTATTAGATTTTCAGGTGACTCGGCTTTGACAAAAAAACTGGAATAAAACAAGCCGTGAACTGCATGCATCCATGGGTGCCAGGTACTTTATTGGGTAGACATTTGCATTTGGTCACCGACGTCGGAGACGACACTTTCAATACGATGTTTGCTATTTTCATTTCTTGGTCCACAGCAGTTCATTTGACGTTTTGCTCTATTTGAGACTATGCTCGACTTACTTCTTTACTTGGTGGAAGTGTACGCCATTTAGCCGCAAAAAAAAGAAAACGGACTAAATTTTAAGCAACAACGTAGTGGGACCTTACTTCTACTGATATGGCAAAACATATAATCGACAGGATACGCGAATAGGAATCGCCCGCTCGGGAGATTACAGTTAAGGTGAGGTATAGATTCATGGTAAGTTTTTGGGTCCTACCATTTACTCACAATGACGGACAAATACTCATAATCTGGACAAATTTCGATCGGAATTACTTTAAATTCCCCAACCCAAGCATGATACACCAGCCGGAACGTCCTCCATGCAAGTGGCCTTGCGATAAATGCCGAGCAGGGTAAATATTCCCGTGTCGCAGACCTCTCACTAATCCGAACAAGCGGTTTCTGGTCCCGTATCCTGCATATGTAAGCGATTCCTACCAAAATTTAAACACTTAAACATTTCAGGCTTTTTTAGGAAGTACACAGTTTAAAAATGTGCGCATTAACGTGGGATGACACCAGTGGAATGTTTGGTCTGCTGGTACTCAACACTGATGTTGGGTGACCTTCGGTCTCAAGGTCAAAGTCAAGTAATTGTCCAAAAAAAATAAGTACAGTCAGGTGGGCAAGGTAAACACATCGGAGGGGCCGAACAATATGCAAATCTGTCAGGCAGAAGTTCACTGAGGACAGACGTAGAGAATTTCATACTTTGTACGACAGAATATAACAGCTTTGTAGAATTGAGTAACGGTTTTAATGAGTTGAAGGGGAGGAGAGTACTACACGTCCCGGGACCGTAAACTACCCGCAAAATGAAGATAAAATTGCACTTCCTTGAAAACGGTGTCAGCGTCGTGCGCTGATGACCTCATTGTCGTAGTTCGAATAAACGAATAGGGTTGATAATCGGTATATAATGGGCGAAATATGCCAAACGAGTTACATAGAAGAAAATGCACACGAGAATGGAGAACACGAAAATTGGCGGTTCAATTTCGAACGCCAGCGATTGTCAAAGATAAATTGCAAGTATGGGGTTGTTCGGGAAAATCGGGCTCGTAAGTTCCAAAGAACCGCAGAAGCAGGGTGGGCTTGAAAATATATCGAACTGTGAGATGCTGAGGATATAGCCAGGGAGAGAACGAAATAGAATGCGTCTGCAGAAGCAGTAAATCCTTGGTTCGAACTAGCCTTAGAGACTGGGATAAAATGTCATTGAAAAATCTTTTCGAATGCTGTCCTCTGGATACTAGCGTCCAGCAGTTAACACTGGTGGGTCGCACTACAGCGCTGGTAACTGCACTGCCATCCTCACAGCCCGCTTTGATGACGTTCCAGTGGGATTATGCTCTCCCGAACTCTCGGCGGTTTGATTCGACCTGGTATATAAATCCTTCTTTGGACTGAGTAGAAAAATCAGAAGAAGGAGGCTTGGAAGGGATCGATTTCTGGCTCGATTTTTTAACTGAGTTGAGCAAGAATCCATGGACGAAAGTTTGAATTGCAGGAGAATTACGTCGGCGCATCGCTCTGGCTCAGCAAATAACCTACACATGTCAGTGGCGTTTGCAACACTATAGTGTTTGAATGCGTCGTTAGTAAGGTGAATGGGGTTACAGCAAGTCTTGTTGCGCAGAAAGCTAACGCCGTTTGCTGATACGTCAATCACGAACAGGTCAGGGGCACCTCTCTAGCGCACGTGGGGCAAAAACTCCCGACAGCGCTTTCTATTGGCCGTTTGGAAGCTCTAACTTTCCCGGTTCCGTAGGGTCGTGTTGTCTCCATGTAGCAGCGCCATCCTGGCTAAATACTGTCAGGCAAACCTACAAAGTATGCTCTCGACGGCCTCACATGCAATGTACCAGTGTGCAGTCTTCCCTTTTCTCAACCGAGTTTTGGGGAAGTACTTGACTTTAAAATGGAGAAACGTTAAAAACAAGAACACTTGAGGGGTTACTTCGGGTCTACTTTCAGCCATCAACCGTCTGGTATGTTAGCTTGCGTCGGAGTGATCTACCAATTCAGTCATTCGGCTCACCAGGTGACATCGAAAATATTGATACTAGCATGAACAAAACAATGCCGACTCCGGTGCAATTTCAGTGAACTTCAGATAGGATATTACTTGTCACAAATGGGACATTGGACTTTACGCTATAAGCAAGCGCAGCAGAACTAATAAGGCACAAGCATTGTAACGAAAGGACAAGGATAGTTGAATGATATCTTCTATTTTATTAGTAGTCCAAATTCAGGCGCAACCAAGGTTCGAAACCAGGGCAGTTAATTATTGCGCGACGCCTGCATCGACCGAAATCCGCAGGATTCAGTCACAAGACACTGCAGTGCACTTATCTATCCAGCAGTTCCGTTTGGCCGTGGAGCCGAGGTTTTACAGACCACGCGGATGGCCCATGGCGACTAGCAATCAACAATCGAGAAAAGTCACCGACACAGGCAGGGGTGCGTTAGTCAACGGAGTGTATAGGTGTACGTGTATCCAGAGTAAGCGTTTTAGGGGTACGTATAACCTATTGAGTGAAGGATCCGATTACCTCCAATGTAGTCCGTACAGCAAAGCCAACGGGTACAAAGAAATAATCAAAATGTTCGTGCCTTGTTAGTTTCCCTAGAAATCAATCGCTAACATGAAGTCAATCAGCCGAAATAAAGCTCTGTATACTCAGTCCAAAAGTAGATGTAAATATTGAATCCGAAACTCTATGACCTACAGTGGAATAACTGCATAATATTCATAAATTTTCAACAGGCAACCAGTAGTACAGACAGTTAGTCCATCGTTTCCAACTATATCCACCGCGTGCCTTAACGAAATTTGGGCGCAGGAACGGTAACTTGAGCGTGAATTAATATATAATTATGGTGGACTTGCGCAGCATCTACCACACTCTCTCCTTCCTTACTCACCTGATCCAGGTGTCAAGAGGGAGCCAAGGAAACCGGAGAAGGCATCGGGGGCAGTGACCGACAAAGCTAAACAGCCCGTCTACCCATGTCATACACGCCTGATTCGCGAAGATAGACCAGGTCTTCGCACAAACAAGAACGGTGCGGCTCGGTTTAAAGATGGGCGGATGGGCCAGGATGGCCATAGAGTTCAATTTAAGAAGGAATCACTGGGGCCTGATTCTCCGTCCTAACAAGAGGACCGAGTTAGCCCGTGAGTTGGAAAACTTCCAAGCCACGACTTTTAGCCTACCGTGTTGGTTTCTGGGGCGTCAGGAATGCACTGCAATGTCATGGGAGGTGGAATCCCCAGGTGATCCCACTCTCATCTTCTTCTCCCCTTTTTACTTGTCCTTGTTACGGCTGCGATCATGCCTGATCTAGCCGGCCTCGATGATGTTACGGATTGTGCTTCTCCAGACGTGACGATCCACGATAACAGACCTGGACAGCTCAGTGCATTCTCTTCGCCAACTACGGAGACCGAAAATTAAAGGCACAAGAGCCACTTACACGTCTTGACGAACTGCGTCGAAACAGGCTTTGGACGGACCCCTCTTCGACATCTCTAATTGCCTAGCGGTGCCGGATCGAGGGCTAGGACACCGAACTCGTGAGGCTGACGACGAAGAACGTGCCCAAACCACCTCAGTCGGCGTTCTTGGATGGCTTGGGATATCCTTGCGATGTTGCCGAAGCGAGCGCGAACTGTCTCATTTGAGACAACTTCGGCATACCTCCCTCGAAAGATGATCCTCGAGCAGTGGTGGCTAAATACGTCCAGTTTTAGCTCATCTTCCACGTGTACAGCCCAGCATTCACAGTCATAGAGAAGGGCAGACCGGACGGATGCAAGCTACATGCGAATCTGCTTGGCGACATAAATGTCACGTCTGGTCCATAGGCTCTTTGAAGGCTTGAGAAAACCTGACGAGCAGCAACGATTCGGCAGATAATGTCATCATTACTCTGTCCGATAGGCAGAAACCTCGTCCTGAGGTATTTGAAACTGTCTGCTTCTCCAAGTTGACAGCCATAAATTTTGAGGGGTGCCTTCTCCTGGGTAGGGATGCAGCTTCAAAACACTCTTGTCTTCCCTGCATTTATGGACAAACCGACCAATTTATCGACCTCTCCCATTCACCAATCGATTATCCCAACTGGGCCACCAACTGATGCTGAGATCGGTCACAGAGGCTGATAGTGCTAAGTAGCCCGTCTACACGTGTCACATACACCTGACCCTCAGACGATGGACCAGATCATCAACCAAACAACAAAAATGCGGCTCGGTTCCCAACTGGGTAGGATTGCCTGGAGGTCACTGCAAGAAGGAACCATTTTATTCTAACTCTCGGTCCTGAGAAGAGGATCGAGTTAGCTCGTTAGTGGGCAGCCTTCCTGTACAGGGCTGTTAGCACACCGTGATACTATAAAATCGCATCAAATTGTTTAAAATGAGGATCATGCGCTGAATGCCGTGGGGCCGTAGTCCCTAGAGTCCTACCCTCTCTCTCTCTCTCTCTCTCTCTCTCTCTCTCTCTCTCTCTCTCTCTCTCTCTCTCTCTCTCTCTCTCTCTCTCTCTCTCTCTCTCTCTCTCTCTCTCTCTCTCTCTCTCTCTCTCCTCTCTCTCTCTCTCTCTCTCTCTCTCTCTCTCTCTCTCTCTCTCTCTCTCTCTCTCTCTCTCTCTCTCTCTCTCTCTCTCTCTCTCTCTCTCTCTCCTCTCTCTCTCTCTCTCGTTCTCGGCGGTCATAAAACCACTGTCCGAGCCGGTCAGACATTTAATGCATAGATTGTGCGTAAGTGGCCAACAGGAGGTCTGTAGTCTGTTTACGCTTGCAACACACAGCCTGTAGCTCCCCGCACAACGCACTAAGGTTTCGCACAAATATAGGGTACTCCGCTTAGAACTCAGATGCGCGTCCTGACAGAGGTAACAAGACCAGAGGCGGAATCGAGTGCAAGTTGTTAGCATGGCGTGAACCCGTAGCTAGACGTGCCACCAAACCTCTGGTCCGTGCACTAAAAGGTCAGGACTTCACACTGAGTTGGAGTGTCAAATGAAACAGGAAGCATCCTTGCAGCCTGCTTCTCAGTCCACCATCTGAAGTATTTAATATTGGCAGTAGATCTGTGCTGACTCTACCACACTGCCTCTTTCCACACCTGGGCCCGACGTCATGACGAAGTCAAGATGACCGGAGGCGGCAGAGGGCGCAGGCGACTGGTGAGGAGAGAACCACACCTAAGCGTGCCACAACACCTGGCTCGGAGCCCACGGTGTGGGAGTGACATAGAGGCCACACTGTGTAGGAGCCACAACAGCCTGGCTCTCAAACCGCCAGTCGGCCACTGCACACAAACACCAACAGAGCTGACTGTGAGGTTAAAATTTGGGTAAGGAATAAGAAACACCCACACTGCGTGCGGTTTTGCGCCAAATTCCGGGGATTAAGGTGAGGGTTAGGATTCAATTTAGGGTTAGGTTTGAGGTTAAGGTCAGTAAGATTGAGGTGACAGTTTAATTTTATTTTAGGGTTAGTGATAGCGTTAAGATACGGGTATATGTACCCTTCCTTAAATATACCATAAGCCAACCTGTTTTAAGCTGGTGGGGCACTTCCTAGTTGTTTGTCTTGTTTGGGCGGCCGTACAGGGCATCCCTACCAATAATTGGTATCTAGTCAGTTGACAGCCTTCCGTGTCACGAATTTTCGCGAGTCACCTTCGTTTCAAAGCACGGCTGATGCGCCGCGCGTGGGAACCGTGAGTTTACCTCACTCTCATTTCCCCCTCACACGCACCAGTCCACTGTCACGACCGCCACTAGCACGAGGAGGAGGAGGAGGAGGAGGATGAGGAGAAGGAGGATGAGGAGGAGGATGAGGAGGAGGAGGAGGAGGAGGAGAAAGCGAAGAAGCAAAAAAAGGAGAATGCCTATTTGCATAAAGTTACGGAGACTTGTTGGGCAAGTGCGTGACTGTGGCGGACGCTACGCGAGGAATGCTGGTTTCATCGTTCTCTCGACGCATTAACAAGCCGTTAACAGCCATCAGGGACTAATTAATTCCGCCAACTCTACAAGCGGCGTCTGTCCACCATCTCTCGCTCTCTCCCTCTCTGTCACTAGGCTTGGCTCAACGCTGTACGAGAGGTGGCTTTGCAAATTGTCAGACCTTGCATGTGTGTATACGTACGTGGGTGAAGCTCTGTCATAAATGTGTGCCAACTACAGAACTTCGCCCCAAGATACCGAACCAGGCCCATTGGCATCACGAGGAATGTGCTCGATGAGAGCAGAAGTTAACCCACTTCCCTCACACTTAGTCTCTGCCAGTTCGAATCAGCCCCTTCCCATCTCTCTAAGTGGTACGGGGAACGAACTGCCGGACAAGCGAAGGAGTGAATCCATCACGCCGACAGTTGCCGTTGCACCCCGAGGGCAATTCCGGTTTACGTGAGTCATCCGCCTCGCCCACCCCCCCCCGCCCTTAATTCCGACCACGCACATCGCCGGGGGAGGTAGGGGAGCCTTACGGAGCTCCACTCGCCACGATAACCCCAAAACGCCGCAAGGTCATCAGCATTTAAGGCCTGCCGGCGAAATGTGGCCTGGTTGAACGACAAGGCTTGGTGGCAGCCTCCAGTCACGGGTCGAGACGCCAGCCTCAGTGACTCACTAGTGACAGTCAGAAGGGACCAGTTGTTTGTGCCCTATGAGGACACCAAATCTGGTGTCCTGACGCTCAAGCCCGGACGACATCCCTTCTCCCGTCTCGAGACTTCTCTAATGCCACGTCCCTTAGCGAGCCAAGTTTGACGGTTTTCAACGTCCTGACAAAGTTTACCAGTACGGGGTGATAACACAGGGGATAATTGATTTAGTTCATGCTGAGATTTTGAAAAGCCCTTGTTTGGAACGCCCATTTTTAAGTCCTGGTTTTCGTGAGCAGCTGCTTACATCATGCGCTGAAACGCATGAAGGTCTGATCGAAATCTTTAAAAATACTTTTTACTAGGAGGGTGCGATTCAGTGAGGTTATGATAGCGAAGCTTTCCAGGGTTTTGGAAAAGCGATTGCTTAGTAGGAGGTCCTATTACCTCGCCTTTCTATGCTTCGTCAAGTTCAATTCGATGCGAGCGAAACTGCGATTCCCATGAAATACCTGAGAAGAATTAAGCGTGATGGCTATGTTCGAACCCATCATCAGAGCGCATCGGGTGATGTCTCTGGTGGTGGTACGAGTCTGAATCTGAAAGGTCGGACGAAAAAAATTCTTGTTCCGGCGATCGCGTCCACTTCTTGAGGTTATTTAAAGCCATCTGCACTTTAATATAAATTTTAATTATCAACCTCATAATAATCGTCGTCTTTACAGTTAATTATCACTGCATATAATTTACGGTGCCTTATTATCGCACCAGTGCGTAATCAGTCTGGCCGTGGCTTCCGTCATAAGGTTTTTATATGGCAGGATAATGCTACTGCCCGGGGGAAAGTTTTAGTCGCTAACGCCAGTGAACTTCGGCTCAAAGTCTAATATTTACATTCGAACCGAATGTGAAAAAGGTTTTTCCCGAGGACTTTAATCCGAGTTCGTAAATGTCTTTCTGGTGAAAGTGAAAATCACAGCAAAAGGATAATACAATACAATTGAACTTACGTAAAATTTCAGTAAGATTAGATAATATCGGGTCACAAACCTAACCCCTAACCCACTTCGAAACTTGCACCCTATTCCCGACCTGAATATTAACCCTAACCTCCCTGTTGTGCAGATAACACCTTATTAGAGACGGGCACCATCAAAAAGCCCAGTTTCAAACTTAAAAAAAACGGGAAATTGGACTCGCCTCTCGCAAACCAGAAAAGGGCATCATTACCAGCCCCCTTGGGAGCTGGGAGCTTGACAGCGGATTGTGTGTGCGTGAGGGACCAGGTAAGATGACTCAATGGAGGAGTCCGTCCGGAAAAAAGGAGTTAAACCGTCCAGTAGCTGGAACAGTCAGCAGGAGGCCAACTTTGGAAAGGTGGGTCGCCAGGGGAGGTGGAGGGGGAATTGAATAGCCGGGCTGCCGACCTTGCACTTGCCTGCTCTGAAAGTAATCGGTAGCACCTCACCTCTTGGCTGTGTAAGGTCCCTTCTGCACCGGGTCTACCATACGTGTAAACTGTGCTGGTTACAGTAGAAAACCTAGGTAATCGGATGCCATAACAGACAGTATGCGATGGAACAGAGAAGCAACTTTCTCACGTGTCTATGAATGGCAAAGCTTGTGTTGATGAGGTGACAAAAAATTTAGGAATGGGAACCAGCTCCGTATTAAAAGCGGCCTTATGCTAAAGTTCAGGGGAGCTAGGGTTACGAAACGGTACTTCGTACCCCCCCCCCCCTTTGACCACTTGTAGTATCTGGGATGTGTGGGAGGAGTGGCCTGTGTTCTAGGCCCAAGTCCCATGCAACCGCTCTAGCAGATATAAGTTTATATACACGGACAGCAACGACGGGAGGAGTGACTGATTGTCTGGCCATCACTAGCCAGCAAAAAACTGGCTAAAGAATCCAATGAATATTTTTATGGCTAGGGTTGTGGTTAGGGATAGATTGGCAGGAAGGTATGCGTGGATGTGTAGGCGTGTAATACGGCCTAATGTAGGAGTAAAAGAAACACATCTATTGAACGATGGTGGCGGGCACACATTTTTTTTCATTGCCAACGCGCTACTACCTTTTTCCGTCCGTTAACATGCTCTGCACCCAGTGTCACCGGTCCTGTATTGCACACCTACCTATCAACTGATTAATTAAGTAGGGTCCTCCAACAGTTCGTTGCCGGTTAATGGGATCACAATACCATCGGCTACCGAATAATATTCTCCGGATCTACTTGATACACGTGGCTCGGAGTTCAGCATGGCAACGTGCATTTATTCACCTAAGAAATCTTTCCTATATGAAGGCATACCAAAAAATATCTGGTGAGTTTTTACGAGTTTCCGCGCATGCAACCAGGCCGTTTAGCAGCTTCAGGGATGACGACCGCCCGTCAGATATGTAATCCTCTATCCAACCATTCAAAATATAAACCAGACTCCAGTTGCCTACTTGACCCAAGAAAGCAGTGGATTTTAGGCCCATTGAAGGTGACCTGGGCCGTCTTGGATCACAGAGTCAGATCATACCGTTAAATATTTGGCCCCAGCTGTCTTTACTTCTATGTAATACCCGCTTGTGTTATTTGGGTGGGCGTAAGTTAATCCCCTTGCCTTTCCCTTACTCCCCTCCACGCCTCCCACAGGTGTTACCGTCAGGATTAGCGTTCGGTTCGGGGTTAATGGTTAGGGTGGGAGTTCAAGGTCCTTGTTAGAATTGGGGCAAAGGGTTGGGGCTAGGCTTTAGACGTAGGTTGACGGTTAGGGGTTAGGTCAACAATGTTGTAAACAGAGGCAGAGTAACGATGCTGATAAAGGTAAAGGAGACTGGAATGACCATTTCAGGCTCATTAACCTTCATCAGTCGTCTAATGAGCCAGAAAGGGCCATCGCAGGCGCCTTTGTCTTTGTGGGAATTGTTAATCAGCTACTATTAACCGCTGTGCGGCTGCTGGCGGAGCTCTAGAACGAGCCTTAAGGTCGAGTGGGAGGAGCGAGTTCCGTTAGAGATCGGTGAGCATGCATGTTTTCGACAGGTATAGCTGCAGTCGCAGCCATTACGAAAGTCAGATTGGATAGACTCTTTGCAGTCTGGCTCTTCAGAGAGCCGTTTCGAAGTTCCAAATCCAGAGACTGGTAACTCGCCTTTATCCTACATACCATAAGCTCAGTGCCAACTGTGGATAGGTTATTACTGACTGTATGCGTCACGAATCCCCTTCGTCTGTTTAGGTGAAGTGGTCTTAGGAGGTTTCTTAGTGCGTCACACCTCATGTGGGCGTCCTGCAGAAGAGTTATAACCCGGGTCATGAATATGACTACACCGAAGTCTACTCAAAGCCGGCTTCGGTAGCATGCGATGTCGTCCTTGGTTTTGTGTCGAAGTCAAATTTCGCACGTCCTTGTCTGAAATTGGTCACCAGGTTTTTGCCAACATAGTTGTATTTTCTGCAGCTGAACGGTAGCCAGAAGATGATGACTACGTTTTCCCAATTTGAAAAGGGGCCTTTTCGCGAAGTGTTCAGTGTGGGGGTGTAGCCGACTGTTACTCTGAGGGGCGTGGACACCTCTGCCTCTGATACTTATTTGTTTGTGGGACGTTCCACCCCGACTTATCTCGACTAACCTTCTCGGTGCTGCGCTTTCGGGACCATCGACTTCCCTCAATAACCTCTAACCTTTAGCTTTAAGCCTGCCCCGTGCATAATTTCAGGGAAAGCAGATATTCCCGTATCCTAATAACCGTAACCTTAAACCTAGGTCTAATTTGCCTGGAGTTTAACGCGAAGTTACTTGCATTACGGGATGTTCCTGATCCCAGGACCTTCTGGGAAATAGAAAGGAGGGAAGGGGGGCTACTAAAACGACATAGTTAAGAAATATGCGCCTTAATCTGAAGTAGTATCATGGGGGATGGTTCCTCTGAACGGTATTCAACAGTAACGTTGTAATGACACTGGACATTACTGCGTTTATGGGATTATGGTCTGGGGTTAATAGAGGGAGGTTGGTGGCGATGGTTCTCTGTCAGTCCTCCTCCTCCTCCTCCTCCTCCCTCCTCCTCCTCCCTCCTCCTCCTCCTCCTCTCCTCTTCCCTCCTCCTCCTCCTCCTCTCCCTCCTCCTCCTCTCCTCCTCCTCCTCCTCCTCCTCCTCCTCCTCCTCCTCCTCCTCCTCCTCCTCCTCCTCCTCCTCCTCCTCCTCCTCCCTCCTCCTCCTCCTCCTCCCTCCTCCTCCTCCTCCTCCCCTCCTCCTCCTCCTCCTCCTCCTCTCCTCCTCCCTCCTCCTCCTCCTCCTCCCTCCCTCCCCTCCTCCCCTCCTCCCTCCTCCCTCCTCCTCCTCCTCCTCCTCCTCCTCCTCCTCCTCCTCCTCCTCCTCCCTCCTCCTCCTCTCCTCATCCTCCTCCTCCTCCTCAACCTCCCTCTTCTTCTTTGTTATTCATTTTGATTAATTTCCATCAAATTCTGTCCGTCACTGCTAATCGCGGCAATAATCCCCTCCACTCATGCAGGCATATCGGATGGAATGGTTGCTCAAGCGATATGGTCCTCCCTTCATATACACTACAGAATCCAATAGTGCTGTCAGTATGGCTGAGATTACCGACAAATACAACGAAGAATAGAAGGGTCATTTCTGACTTGGTAGCCATCATCAGCCAGCCATGTGCAAACCCACGTTTTGCAACTCCTGAGGCTTGATACCACGGTCTGTTGAGTAGTTCATGCGAGGTTCTGGATCGAGCCCAAAAAATCCAGCAGGACGAAGTCAATGAGCACCCATCCAATAATATACCCGATCGCAACCGACAGGAAAACGAGCCCGTGGCTCAATGGTTAGGGCATAGGGCTTATAACCAACAGGTCGCGGGTTCGAGCCTCAGCAGATGCAAAAAAATGGATCGGACATGGCTGGCTGATAACGGCTACTATGCCAGAAATGGCCATTCCAGTCTCCTTTGTCTTTATCGGCTATCGTTTGCTGCATCTGATACTAGTTGTTATATGACTGTCTTCCGGGCTCTAGGTTGAGCCCAAGAGCACGATGGAACGCATAAATCTAATAGTAGATCTATGAGCGCCATCTGATGCAGTCAGAAGGTCGCCTGAACGCGTTGCTAGGTAAACAACCTGATTCTGTCCGCCAGTGCATGTTTTTCGGTCCTTGAGAAATCTTATTTTCCTATGCTCTGTTGTCTTCTCAAGTGGAACTTAACTCTACGCGCGCAGGCCATGTACTGCAGAGCGTTACGCGTGAACACCTTGCTCACGTCTTTGCGACCATCTCAAGTAGAAGAGGATGGCGATGGGGTAGAAGGTTATAAAGGAATGCAGAGAAGTGGCTCTTAGAGAAAAAGAACGATGTGCGTGCAACCACTCACAACCCCTTTGAATATCGCAAGAGGACATTCACCGACATGCTTGTTCAGTTGTGCCTTTAGGCTCAATCTAGTTTCCGCCCAGAGAGAGAGAGAGAGAGAGAGATGTATGCTTTATTTTGAAAGTACCATTCCAAAATTTCCAGCCAAAAGGCACCGTGAAAGTTCAAAAGCGTGTTCTAAGGGTTATCATAATTGCAGATATCTACCTTCTCTGTCCTCGCCCCTCACTCTCTCTCTCTCTCTCTCTCTCTCTCACTGTCTGGTAGAACAAAGCAAGCTCTCTGAAGACGGGCGTGGTGGCTGACTAGAAAGTCACCCCGTCAATTGCGTGCTACACGCGTGGTTAGCAACCGACCGACAGGAACCAGATCGCCGTCACGCGGACAGGAGCACCCACACGCAGAGTCACGGAGACGGTTGCGTGCGCAGGCTTCTACAAGGAAAATGACAGCACGTAAACAGGCCGATGAGGCCAGTATTGTTTGCCTACGTCGGACCGCCTAACTTATGACTCCTAGTCATTAGTTTGACGCTTCGGTCACTAGCGGTAGTAGTAGTAGTAGTAGTAGTAGTAGTAGTAGTAGTAGTAGTAGTAGTAGAGTGGATTCCCTATCTCATGAAATGTCAACGGGAATTCTGAAATTGGTTTTCTATTCCTAAGTATGACGCGGGCTTTTACACGAGCTTCGTTCTGACCACCCGCAAAATGTATACTCTATAAAAAATGACTACTCAAGTAGTATGTATTTTTCCCATGAATTTTCACTGTCATTATAAATTCAAACGTATTTTATCGAAAACATGCATAAACATATTATTCCTTTCACTCGTTTGATAGAAAATTACGTTTTCTTCAAATTTTATACTTCAAGATAGGGTGCTTTTGGTTTCAAAAGTTTATAAATACCTTGAAATTTTCATCCATAATATATCGTTTCCATTAATTTATTAATTTAGCCTGTAATATATATAACATGATCTTAATCCATTACAAAATGTTATGAGAACTGTGTAACCTTTTCCTTAATACGATCTAAAAATTTGGGATACTTCTTTATACAGAACGTATAAAGAATGTATATACAAACTGCAGATTGTATAGAGCCTGTAGTTTGGAGAACTTCAATTCAAGTGGAATGTTCGGTAGGGTTCAAAATTATTCAGAAACTTTTTAAAACCCTAAATATACCTTATCTTCAAGCATAAAATTTGAAGAGGAAGTAATTTTCTATCATATGAGTAAAATAAAACAATATTTGTTTGCATGATTTTCATAAAATATATTAGAATTAATATGAGAAAATTGCCTACTACTGAAGTTGCCATTTTTAAGAGTTCTTTTCGTGTGGGTGGTCAGAAAGACGCTCTTTCAAAGGCCAGGGCCCTACTGTGACTGAAATATCTTGGGATTAGCCTGCACGATAATCAATACGACAACTCTAATAAAGTAAGTTGCTTGAATAGAAAACACATCTCCAGAATTCGGTCGACATTTCATGTGATAGGAATCCACTCGTAGTAGCAGAAGCAGTGGCATTAATAGTAGCAGTAGTAGTAGCGCAGTCAGCAGTAGCAGTAGCAAGTAGTCAGTCAGTATAGCAGTATTAGACAGTGCGTAGTAATAGCAGCAGAGTCAGTAGCTAGTAGCAGCAGCAGCAGTAGCAGCAGTAGCAGCAGTAGTAGTAGCAGTAGTCAGTCAGTAGCAGTGGTAGCAGCAGTAGCAGTAGCAGTAGTCAGTAGTAGTAGTAGTAGTAGTAGTAGTAGTAGTAGTAGTAGTATTAGTAGTAGTAATAGTCGTAGTAGTCTTGGTAGTAGTAGTTGTAGTAGAAGTAGTAGTAGTTGTAGTAGTAGTAGTTGTAGTAGTAGCGCACTGCTGCGCTGCTGAATCCTTCCAGGGCCTCTAGATGTGTTGCTTGGAGATTCAGTAAGCTAGAGAGAATGCCTACTTAGCCTTATTTTCACTGTAATAATGGAATTAGATGTTGGTGCAGATTATTGTGAAATATATTTGAAAAATTTGGTGGCCTTCTGCTCCAAATAATGGAATTCTGAGGACTACCGCAGGAGGAAACGGGAACGGGAACCGCCAGCAACACTGGTGGTGTTGCGCTAAGCTTTAGAAAAATCAGGGCTTGGATTAAAGTTTGAGTTAATGGGAAGTTTTGGATGAAGATTAGACTTATGATTAGGGTTTCTGATAATGGTAGGACACGGGAATATGAAACCATCCTGGAATTTTGGGGGCGGCGTTTCTACTCCCGGCTCATGTAAGCCATTCCAACAAAGACTTCAGGAGAGCTGATGGAGTCGTTGGTTTCTCTAGTGAACCTGTGGAGGCACAATTGTTTTTGAAAGCTCAGGTGGCCTTGGCGATCGTGAGAGGTTGGAAACCTGGGTCATGGTACTAGACATCTCCCCCAGCCCCAGGAAGATTTCGAAATGGTGCGAAAAACAGTAATATTAATGCAAAAGAAACACTGCCAATGGCAAGGTAGATTGAGGGTTCGTTTCAAGCATTTTGCTCCTCTTCAGTCAGCCATACTCCAGCCACAGGTTTGGATAACCCCAGGTTCTAGCCCCGATTTCTCAGCCAAGGAGTATGAAGGCAACCACTTCAACATCAAACAACGGACCCGCTATACATTCGTGATCTACTTTCCTCTCTTATAGGGGCTGTGTGTTACCTCCAGCTCAGAGGTACCACTGCTTCCTGCCCCCTTTCGTTTTAAAAAGTTTATACTTACGAGATTTTTAAAGACCTTAAAATTTTAATCTGCAATACATCGTATCTGTCAACTTATTAATTTTGCCTATAATATATACAACATGATCCATGTCTATTACGGCACTTTGAGAGAAATGTGTGAACTCTTATTAACACCGTAGAGAAATTTGTGATTTTTCCCTACACAGGATGTATATGGCATGATGTTACGAAACCGTAAATTCAAGTGTAACGTCCGTTAGGGTCCGAAATTATTCAGCAATTTAAACAACCATTTGTAAACCGAATAATACACTTTCTTCAAGTATGAAATTTAAAAAAAGACGTAACTTTCTATCAAATCAGTACAAAGAATCTTATTTTTATGCGTTTTTTCGATAAAATATATATTTGAAATAATAAGAAATACGAAAATCTTTGAAAAAATTGCAGTGAAAGTAACACGTAATCGTTCCGATTGTAGGAGGCAACAGACTAACACTTCCAAACTTATTTTTTCAAATCGAAAGATTTCGTTTCTTTTATTTTAGCATTTGAAGATGATCTTATTTGCTACCAAATGTGTACAAGAAAGTATATTTTTGTACTTTCAATAAAATGCATTTAGATTTATAAGGGCAGCTAAAATAAATCTTAAAACTTCAGACTACGTAAGTAGTCCTTCTTTATCGAGTGTGTTTCTCGCAGGCGACCGAAAAAAATCACTCAAAAGCCGACACCCAGATGTGGCTGATATATCTTGAGATTATGCTGCATTATAGGTCCCAAACTAAGTAATGATTTCTACTCGAAAGCGAATTTGGGAACTAAGGCAAACAGTTCGTGAGCTCAGTCACGGTATCAAGGACCTATGAGCTTTGGTTCAAAACGAGGATTTTTAAGAAAATCTTAAGTACTAAAACCATAAACATTAGTGTCAACGTCTTTCTTTTTGTACATTTTGAGTTTCTTTTAACCCGGGTGAAAATGACTTTGATTTCCTGGATAGGATGCGGCAAAATTGAAACTTTTTAAACGGTCACCTATTGATAGATTATAAAGAGGGAAATCAATACGAGTTTAAACATATGATTTCCTGTCTGTTAGGAGTATTTTCTTTCGTAAAAGTATTGTACGGTTTCTGGTGACAAAGGAATCCATCCAGTCGCAAGGCGCCATCAAAGTGCCAGTAAACGCTTCTTCCTGTTTTGGGCATCATCACTAACCTACGAGAAAAGAGGGCCTCTGTAATTTTTGGTTTTTGAAACTATCAAAACAAGGCTGGTTTAGGACGTGACTTCTCTTTCGAGGTTTTATGGTCACAGGTGATGGTTCGAGCTACAGTTTTCGAAAAGTCTTCATAAGGCAGATGATGAATATGTAGATTTCTTCTTTACGAAAATCCCCTGGAATCACAGGGTTAAGACGACTTATCATATCAGACATCTATTTACTAAGTACTGTGAGATAAAAAATTCGCGATTTCCCACTTGCATGCACGTAACTGATGGAGACTTATTCGTCTTGTGAAGCACAGGAGAAAATCGTTTTCTTGCTTATTTATGGACCATTTTATTCCGTTCTGCCCAATTCTACACCACATCCTCTTACTATAAATGTTGTAATTGTCGAAATATTTTTCAATTGGCTAACGTGTTGTGCGTTCCGCTTCCAAACGGCAAGTTTTGTTAAAATGAATTACACAGGGAAAATCTGAGTATATTTGGCCTTTTTGCTGTTACTTTCTACATTTCTGCAAATAAGATGACCACACGATCAATGCATCAGTAGTGAAGATGAGTGCAAGAAGTGAGCGCTTGACTGAAAGGTTGTGGAAGCCAATAATGTTGAATATACATAACTAACTACTCAATGTTTTTAGTAGGTTTGTTTAGTTTATTATTTAATGAATTCTTCAGCGTCTGATAACGATTCTTCCCCTTCAACGCATACCCTATCATCTACTAGATTCTTCGATGGCCCTATGCTAAAAAAAATGTAATTTCCGTACCAATCATACGCCGTGTGTCTGAGGTAGCCCATGTCGTTTTGACTTCTATTTGCCTCTGTTAGCGTACAAGCGTTGTGCCTTTCAGCATCTGTTAACGGCTTCCTCCTACCCACGCGAACGCGGCTATTTCCAAAAATTCTACCTGCTCTCAGAGCTCTTCTTCTTTTACACTGCCCAACCCTGGAGATAAATCCACCCCTGTACTGCATCAATACATTTTGCTGCATCTAACATCCGCATCAGCAGTTGGGAAGAGGCCTATTGATTGGCATTTTTTTACTACATCGTCTGAATTCATAAATTCTCTTATTTCTTCGGCTTTACTCATATGTCCTCTTTGTGTTTCTCTTCCTTTCTTGTTAATTTCTGTCGTTGGTCTACAATTTAAACGAAAAATACATAATCAATGCATTTTACTCTATTCAAAAACCACTTCCTAACTTTTAATATCAGTAACTTCTATTATCCACTCATTTTCATTCAATTTTTACACTACATTAGTCAGCTATATTAGTTTGCAGACAAAAACGTATTTCCATCACTTAACTATACTGCTCATTTACACATATCAATATTCTTATTCAAACTTTCACAGCCGATTATTCATTTAACCTACTTAACAGGTATATATACAGTTTCTCATTCTTACTTTTCCTAACAGTTTTCTCGTTACATTGCCTGCAATTCAATTGCTTCTCAAGCGTCCATGCGCATTGCATCACCTGACAGTGATTTCTCCCGATGGCACATGCTGTTCTTTCCTATTGGTTGTTTGTCCCATTTTTTCCTGAGCTGCCGCAAATTCTCCTTGATGATTTTTTTCAAGTGCCTTTTTATTTACTTATAGTTATTTTTTTCGTGTAGTTTTTAATAATCATCATCATCATTATATTTAGGCTTAGATTAGAATTTTTTAAATTTTTTACTGTTTTCATTCCTGTGCTTGTCCCTTGATGTGCCACACCCGTAAAACCCCCTATTACCACCGGTCCCGTATAACAGGAGGCTGGAGTTTCTGGTGGCTTACACAAGTGATGGCGGAACAAGAAATGATCAATTTTTGGCAGTTAAAATGCAGTAAATTTTATTTATTCGACTAGCCCGTTCCTGAACTGCTGTTTTTGTCAGCAACATGGGTTTATAGATAAATTTATAAACGAAAATGTTTTCAAATTTGAGCCAAATCTAGGTTTCCATGTATTTCGGTGATTTTCTATGTTAATAGCTATTCTAAACTAAGCTTGTGCATCCGCGCGAGTCATCTGAACTCGCGAGTTTTACCACACGGAACTTATTGCATTTTAAAAGTGTTTCTTTTCTTCACGTAAAGCAAATAAAACAAGGCTCAATTAAACATCTAATGTATAAAATGGAAAAAAATATAGCCAAATCTCGTGAAACTAGGCTAGAATCTATACTCGAACTCTAGACTGCTTATTAACGTTCATCCAAAAAATTGCACTTATACTTGAAGGATAATTAAACGCAACCATCACGAAGGAACTATTTGCAAAACTGGAGTTTACTGAGTTACAAGGATTTTTTAGGTTTGGCAATTTGTCGCTTTCCTAAAAACCTCGATACTTCTAAATAACATAATATAATTTTTAATATTTTTCTTATTTTTTCCACTTGCTAAAGTTCGTTCATTAATATTTCAAACGATTAAACCATTCGTTGGCACCGGTTCACGACTTCCCGGGTACCCAGAGCTGACCACCTAGATTTCGGTTTTCAGGTTTCCTTAATTTGGCAACATAAATCCAGCAGTTTTCAGACTCCTGGTAGCAGACATCCTGGTAGCACACCTTCCGATCACATTAGTTCCACTTCAACCAACCCGCCTAAGAGCATGTAAAAATAAGAATCGATATGTGTGGATAGCCATCAAGCACGTCGCTGGTCACTCTGCCTCTACGACGCGACGGTCCGACGGTCCACGAATTACTTGAGATACCCTTTCACAACCACCGCGCACAGCATGTTAAGCCTGCCTTGACAAGCTCAAAGACTGGAATATAACTCAAAGTCCCATAAGAGTGGCATTCATCAGCGTATTCAGATTGCAAAATAGACAGGAAACTTTCCTTCGAACTCCGCGTTTGAAACCCACACAGATCGTCACCGAGTGACTGACAACTAATCATAGAGACGTGTTGATCATTAGTTGCCATAAGTTAAAGATACGGGCTGATGACGACTGTAAACCCGGGGTTTGGAGGCAAAAAGAGAATACCATTTCTAAGTTTCCACCAGGGCAGATGAGTGACAAAAACCGTCAAGGGAATTTGGTAGGCGTTGTAGTCTACTTTCCAGGACAAGCTTAATGTAGGCTGTGTACCGGTTCTGGATATATATATATTCCTGGTTTATTAAAATAATCTTAACCGGAGCATCGAAACAATCGGAGCCAATTCGGGGGATCGGCGGTGCAGCTTCATCTCGCAACGTTGGACTTGCCACCTAATATATTTCAGCCGCAAAATAAGCAGCAAAGCATTATTTTTATAGCTAATCGTGACGCAACTGTGAAGTACTAACATCTTCTGTTAGCAATTCGTCCCTTGTTACTTGTTTGCTACAGCAGTGAAGGATGTGAGGCCAACCCCGGACGGCCTTTGCCTCGAAGGCGGTGGCCAGACCGGGTTACATTTAACTTCGGCCGCTGGCAGTGCAGTCTTAAAACCAAGCGAATGGATGGTTGGAACAGTCTTCTGGGGTATCTACGGCTAACTAAGTCGATTAAACTTTCCCACTAGGCGTGGCTGGAGTTGGCCTTAACGTCCCCCCACCCCTTATGTCGGCTCAGAATTTACCGGACTTCCTGTTTTGGCAACTATCTGCAGGACATCGATCAGCTGGCGGGAGAGAGAGAACGAAAATGCTGGATTCTGATTGGCCACCCATATTGTTTTACATGAAATTGCGTTCTGCGTTGTACTCGCCCTCCCGTTACAAGTGCGCATTTCTTAGGACTGTGTGTCGGTGAGCTCTGCGAGTATTCGGAAAATATACCATTCTCTTTTGGCATTCTAATATGTAAACTAACAAGCCTCAAGCTTTTTTCACGTAAGGCAGACGCTAATCTACCAGTCGTGGGTGCATCTTAGTATGAACAATTAATTATGAAATTGTTTACGTAAAGTCATCCCTCATTCCCAAATAGTGTATTTGTTGGTCTCCGTACTTGCGCATTAAGAAGTGCTCAATTGTTTTCTTACCCCTTTTAGAAGTTCTCCACTGAACTAGCAAAGGAATGGCGTAAGATCAACTTTATTTTATGTGTTTTTCTACTCAATCTTTTTGGATTTTGACCAGCATTCCCCAGTTTTCGAAAGTGGTTTACTGAAGTGCTTGAACAGAAATATTTGTAGCGCAGTGGCAGGGATTTAAAAGGCTATTTCTCAACCGAACTGCCTAGCGTGCTTGTCGAACACCACCGTGACACCAGATTATCAGTCGATCTCATTATCGGGGACAGACGTGACTCCCTGCAGGATCCATCGGATACCAACTGCCCTTCGGGGCTAATTGCGAAAGTAGTGAAATAGTCTGTGTGAACTCAAGTTCGCTTTTGGTGAAGAGGCCTTGTGGGACTTCACCATCGCCCCGAGGCCGATCAAGGGAAACGGAGATCTCACCCAGCCAAAAAGCATTCTGCTTCAACCCAAGAAAGAGAAGACAAAGTCGATCAATTCAAGCAGACGGCTAATCTTGCTGCCATAACTCGGATGGTTAGAGACCCAGGGGTGGTTTGTGTGGTACACGAAGGCAACCTGTTAAACTCCTCGCTTCCACCTCTTATCTTTTTGATTCTATCTCGACATCGTTTGACGGGTGGGCTATGGAGGAGGGAGTGCTGTAGATGCTTCGCAAGTCTACTATCACTACAAACTGACTCCCGCGTATGTCACCATTGCTGTGTTCACTCTGCATAGTCGAAATCGATGGTCCGACTTACACATAGAGGTTTCGCTGAGTAGCCGCAAGCTGGCAGGCCGTGGACTTAGCGATTGCTCGCAATAAGTGCCACACCTCTACGGCCAGCAGGCTCTGCTTGGTCCCTGGCAGATACCTCCTATGGAACACCCTATTGCTCCCGCTCTCTCTCTCTCTCTCTCTCTCTCTCTCTCTCTCTCTCTCTCTCTCTCTCTCTCTCTCTCTCTCTCTCTCTCTCTCTCTCTCTCTCTCTCTCTCTCTCTCTCTCTCTCTCTCTCTCTCTCTCTCTCTCTCTCTTGGTTGCTGCCTCCGATTGAGACGAACTAAACCTCCTACTCCACCTGATCTGCTTGGTCGCAACTACTCTCTATTTGGATTGACTTTGTATGTGAAGAAGGAGACGCAAGCACTGGAACAAGAGATTTATTAACCTGATGTTTCGGCGTTCTTCTCGAACCCATCTTCAGAAACTGTCGCACAGTATATGGCTTGGATGCCAGGCCACCACACGGTTACCATATTTGACAGTCCTCGCGGTCCTTGCTTTGGTAGTTGATGCAATTATTGTTTGTTGGTCCGTACCCGAGTCATTAATGGCCGTGATTTCATCACCGTTATCGATCCTTGCCGTGACGATTACTCGACCATTTGATCCGCTGTCTCTGTATGATTGAATTTGTTGTCGATTTAACGTGCAAATTGATATTCAAAACTGATGTCTACCGGATCCGGCACAAAATCCGCCTTAAACTCCCAGCCATCTGTCCGATTTGTAAGTCGGAACGTCTAGGACTGCAGCCAGTATGCTGATTATCGGAAAGCAACCTTTTTATTTGTTACTGTTTAGTCACACAATACTGCAGTGTTGTCAACACTGCTGACTGTTTTAGGTTCTCGGAGGCTCTGCGTAGACTCTTCAATGAGCTGGATAGAGACAAGTCCGGAAAGATAAGTGTGGCAGAACTGAGGGTGGCTCTCGAACAGCACAGGGGACAAAGAATGCGAGAAGAGGACGTTAAGAAGTTTCTGGTGACTCTCGATGCCAACAAGGATGGCGAGCTCAGCATCGAGGAGTTTAATACGATGTTTTCTTGAGCAAAGTTGCCCCCGACAAGGTTTTATCTTATTTTATCTTTTGTCAATTCTTGTTTGTCTGTTTCCGCTCTACTTTTTTTCATAACGGTGTTGGAATCAATTATTACATTGCTTATTCTCACGCTTGACCGTGAATTCCTAATATACTGGAAAGGGATCCAGAAAATACCGGTTCCAAACTTCCTATGTGGTGCGATCATTAGCTCAGAGTTTGCCTTTTTCGACAGAGATTGTTTAAGTTCTTTCGTAGACTGCTATTCACCCTCCTCCTTCTCGGGACCCAGGACGCTAGTCTCCTGTGATTCAGTCCTCGAATTACAGGCATTTTGGGAAAAAAACATCTGGAAAAATATTGGCAGGGGTTAAAATAGGCTGAATAGGTGTTTAGGAGCAAGCGTTAAGGTATGGCAAATAGTTAAGGAAACTGACGGGATATCGTTGGGGCAAGAACATCAGCCAAGGGTAGGATAAGTAACCCCGTGCCGCAAACAGGAAAGTAGTGGAAGGTGTCATACGGGATTAATTTTAACAGGGGTTTTGTGGGAGCCCTGTCCATTCGCACGCGCACTCCGTGTGACTACTTATTCATCCACGGCGGAATCTGAACGCCGCACTCACTGTTGGGCGGTCGTTACGTTTCCTAGCGGAGTATGGGCTGCAGAAGGACGAATAGAACTGCTCTTGACTCATTCGGTAAAGTTCAAGGTACGTCATGGTCCCCTAGCTTCAGTCACAACTGGAAATGGTAAATATAGTGTGCGGAACCGGCCCCAGCAAACGATACCGAGAAGATCATGTCTTATGTAACTGGTGGCGATATGGGTTACAGGGATGGAGCTATAGGGCACAATATCGAACGCAGGAGGTTTACGACGTTAAGTAAATCAACGGAAAATGGCTCCTCCACATAATAAGGCTCAACATAGCAGCAGTCATTAAACGAAGGAAACTGGAATAAACTGCCAATGGCGGCTCTACGCGAGACCAAGTTCCAAGGGAAAAGCCGCCAATGGGGATAGCAGATAGAGATTGATCGTACGAGATAGATGACGCCTATCGAAACTAGTGAGGGAAAGCGCAGTGACAGTGGAGACAGTATGCGAACTCACACCAGTGCGCAAAAATAAGCTCATCAAGGTAGGGATGACAGTAACTCACTGTGTATGCAAGTAATAAATGCAAATGTGTGGTAAGGTAGTTAATTAAGTAAATACATTTCCAAAGTATTAATATTAATACCTTAAAATGTAAATTTATAAATATACATAAATATAATAAATTAATAAACAAAAAATAAATTATGTAGGCATTTGGATTTGGATTAATTGGTAAATAAGCCATATGTGGGTAAAAAGGCAGATAAATAATGAAATAAATGGATAAAACTAGGCAGTTAGTAGATAGTAAAGTAGGTGCTTGGCAAAGAAATAAATAAAAGCCGCATAAATGGAAAAATAAATTAGTCGATATGTAGGTATGTAAACTGATATATTTAAAATATGGATATAGATTCAAAACTGCCGATAAAACGAGACTGCGAGTTCCTGGAAGTAATTTGGAAGAAGTAAACGCTATCTATTGGACAAGGAATTTATTTTCCCGACGTTCCGGATTCCAGCTTGAATCCACCTCCAGAGATAGCCTGAAATAGGGTAATTCGTACATAGAGCGTTGCAACTGCATCCTATACGACAGTTCGACCGTCATAGTCCGACAATTTCCACCGTATGCTCCACAGAAGGGTGGCTTGGGCGGGAAATAGTTTTAAGTGATAGTAGCCTTGCGCTGCAGCTACCACACTCTCTCCTCCTCCCCCATATCGACCTGCTGTCATGACAGCGTCAAGAAGACCGGAGGTTGGAGAAGGCACCCGCACGAGACAAATGGAGCGACCAAATGCTACCTGTGTGGTGCTATCCCTAACTTGTACCCCCTACACCCGACTGCATCCTATAAATACTGCTACTTCCTGTCTACGATGTACCCTGCTGTCTTTGATCGACAACAAAAGTCCTTGTCTCAGTTATTGCGTGTACTTTTTATGCGATTGCTAACTAAATGTATGTTAACAGATTTTAAAAAATGTCTCAATAAACAAATTGATAAATAAATAATAGGTTAATATGCAGATCATAAATAATAAACGATAGCTATTATTCGATACACAGATAGATAATAAATAAATAAGTAGGCTAATATATATATATGCTATCCATATGCTATTTAAATAAGTATGGGTGACTTCCTATAGCTCCCATACTGAATTTAGTCTGCTAATGAGGTGCTTAGAACTTGCTAGTTAATGCATTATGGGTGACACCATACAAGGCATACTGAAGGAAATAGTGTTATTAGTTATGCATAGTAGAACACGCTTGAGTCCAGTTCCATACCCTATCCTCACTTTTGAAACTTTTTAATTCCTCCTCACCGCTGGTGCGTGTTCGGCCCTCCGTTCCTAGGCCATCGTCGCGTTGATTTTGCCTAACTGTTTTTCTCGCAACTGCACCAGCGCTTCTTGACGTGACAGTGGCTCTTTGAGCGCCTGACGGTTGATTTCAATTTGTCTGCAGCTCCAGCGTTAAGGTTAATCTGAAGACCGCCAGAGCTGTGATTTCTCGTCTATTTTTTCGCTGCACCAGTTGAAAACGTTTTGTGGGTAGATATTCGTTCTGCTTACCTGTTGCATGCATCGTAGTTCAGAAACCTTGTCCTCCAGCTCACTGCAATGGGTCTGCAAACGCTTAAAGAGCACATTTACGTAACTAAGTTTGTGGCTGATTGAGTGCTTGCCATGGTGTGTCCCCTAAACAGGCCACGGGGCCCCACTGGCAGATGCGCTGAACCAACATGATGGCTAAATCGTGACAGGACAGACGTTATTTGGGGGTGCATGTCGATTACAAATGCCAAACCTGGAGATGTTTTGGTACACCAAGGGGGTGGCTAGGGCCTAGGTGCCCGTTCGCACGAGCCACCTGCGCCCTCTCCCGCCTCCGGTCTTCTTGACTCTGGCTTGACACCTAGCCCAGGTGGGGTGGGAGAGAGTGCCGTAGATGCTGCGCATGTCTACTAACCATTTTACGTAAATCACATGCCTGTTACCGTCCCCACACTACGATTCTGTGCGGCACACGGTAACCTCGCAGATTCGAAGGTTGAACTGTTAATTGCGGTTGGAGTTCGGTACTTGCCTCAAGTTTGTTGATTCCTTGAAAACCTTAGATTGTAAGCCACCGCGATTGTCGCGACAAGTAAAAAAATCTCGAGAAACATCAGCTGAAATTCTTCCTCTTCCTTCGTCTATGAAGACGAAGTAGGATCCCTGAAATTCCTTTGAGGACGACGAAGGCATCGTCAACGTGCGAACCCGGGATTTAGGTTGTGGGTTGTTTGAGTGCCACCTGCTTCAGTGAAGGAGTTTTATCGGCTGAGAGTCCAGAAATCGGAGAACCCATTGGCGTACCTTTCACCCGCTCCTATTTTCATGACAGAGCCTTGCAGCTGGAGAAATCGGGCGCATCTGAAGCAGTTACCCATCACTGGAGCACTATTCCAACCTCCCTCGAGATGGTTCGAATCCCAGGTCAATGGTCTGTGTAGGCGTGAGTACAAGGCAGAACAAACAATCAGCAAACGTCATGGTTGCTATTTGGCCTTGGCAAGTTTTACGACTGTTGACGTGGGATTTCATGCCAACGCATATTCGAGACCACAGTCCTCATGGCCCTTCATCAAAGGACTGACGCGCCCGCAGACACACCACCACACTCACTAGTCCATCTGCTACCCATTTAGCAGCTTATAGATTTAGGAACGTTTTTAGGTCGAGCGCAAGACACAGAGATTAAGGGTGAGTACTACATATGTTTCCAGTCGAACAGTTAGTTCGTTATACCAGACTCTCTCCGTAGTGACGTTGAACAGCACTGGTGGGATCAGGGTTTCCGATCTGTTCTCCGAAGCGTAATGGG
>WEDG01011951.1:0-15711 GCA_017591395.1 Schistocephalus solidus | reverse complement strand
GTTTTGATCTGAAGCTTGTAATAGCGTGCGAAAATTCCGGGCTCATCAAACGGTCATTTCCTATCCCAGGTGTAGGTTACATGGTATTGGAAACCACAACATTGGATCATTGAGTTTAAAAATGTACCATTGAGCTACGGGACCGTCTTTTTTTATTATGCGATCAGGAATATGGACGTAAAATGTGTGGTGTTTACTGACCTGATAATGGAAAACTTATATTCCACTGGGCCATGTTGCTCAGTGTTGATCCCTTGCAGTCGTTCGCATAGCGACTTTTTATTTTTTTGATATGATTGAACCCCCAAAGTCAAGGGAGACCGGTATGACCATTTCTGGCTTATTAGCCTCATCAGCCAGTCATTTCTAATCCCATGGTGTGGATCACATGGTATTCGAACTCGCAACCTTGGACAATTGAGAGTATTATTTTACCATTGAGCTACTGGACCGTGTTTCCGTGCTTTGCGATCGGGAATATGGAATAGGAATGATTGGTGATCATCGAGCTGAAAAATGGAACACTTATGTTCCGCTCTGCCATGTTGCTCACTTTAGAGCCCTCGCGGTTGGTCGTGTAGTGACTTCAGATATATTTTGTTAAGGTGGAAACCACAAAGACAAGGGAGACCGGAAAGGCCATTTCTGACTTATCCGTCGCCATCAGCCAGTCATATCAAATACCAGGTTTGGCTCACACGGTATTTGAAACCGCAATATTTGGTGATTAAGTTTAATATTCTACTATTGAGCTACGGGCTTTTTTTTTCGTGGTTTGTGCTCGGGAATTAAGACGATGAATTTGTGGTGTTCACCGACCTGAAAATGGAACACTTATGTTCCGCTGTGCCGTGTTGTTCACTTTAGAGCCCACGCGATTGGTCGTAAAGTGACTTGAGATATATTTTGAAAAGATGGAACACACAAAGACAAGGGAGACCATAATGGCCATTTCTGACTCATCAGCCGCCATCAACTAGTCATTTCCGATCCTAGGTTTGGATCACACGGTATTCGAACACGCGACATTTGGTCATTGAGTGTAATATTGCACCATTGAGCTACGGGCCCGTTTTTTGCTTTTTTGTGATCGGGAATATGGAATATCAATGTTTGGTGTTAACCGACCTGTAAATGGATCATCTTTGTTCTTCTGTGCTATGTTGCTTATGCCAGCGCGTTTGAACATTTACACTGAACAAGAGGGATCTGGTTTGATTCATATTCGTCCTACCTCAACAGGCTCGATGAGAGGGTCTTAGGCGTCTAGTATGAGTTTTGTTAAAATTTTGAGAAACCTGGTGCGCTTGAAATCCATCACTTATGAGGGTTGGAGATTTTCTACTCATTTTGCCTGAAAACAAAGTATGAGTATACTCAGACAAATATATATGAACAAATGAATACTATTTTTATCTTTTTACGTCCTTCAATTGTTGAAAAATCAACTATTCTAGTTGATTTAATGACTGTATCGTAGCCAACACATACCGCTTAGTTCGCTTTTAAATTTTAGGAGATCTTTAACATCGAAATAGAAAAAAAGGAGAAATATGGAATGGAACGTGCTTATTATCTGACAAGGAAGTTGACCAACCGTGTTTGATAACAAATTGTATGCACAATTTAAAAGTTTTATTAAAACAGGCTCCTGAAAATAACTTATTTGCGATATATTCATCTTTGCAGCTGCCAGTAACCTTAAAAACGTTTCTCGCTTAATTAATCTTTATGATAGGAAAACTACTTTTTAAGATATAGCTTGATTATTACAGCACTAGTCAGCCTTCATTTGATTTTAGCCTCTACAAAATGTGTGCCTGAACTCCAAATTTCTTCCATCACCAAATATAAGAAAATATATATATTAGCAGAGCATGCTAACACCACACATTTTGCGCCCAATTGCGTATTTCCAGTACCACAAGAAGGTAAGCACAACGGCTTTTGTCGTAGTGATGACATTTTAATCAAAGCACTCTCAATTCCTTAAAAGCTGACAAGAGCCGTCATGTAAACTTTGCTATTATTTGCCTCATTTGAGTCAATTTAAACAAAATGCCCGTTGAAGGCAGTGCAACATAGGTTTTGTTTCAGGTGAAGGTATTCAGAAGCATCATTGCCACTCTTCAGGTTTTATGAAGGAACATGAAGAGGTGAAACTAACTTCTTGCAGCTTCCACCAGCAAATCAAAGCCTCATGTATGTCCATATAACATGTGCATGCACTATGCATTTGGAAGTTTAACACATTATCATGCGATGATTTAGACGGGCTCGTTAATTAAATAACTCAACTTCTAAGGTAGCGTTCACAGCTGCGTTTATTTTGTGGTTTTTCTATGAGATAACACTTTTTGTTTATTGAGAACTCCTGATGACCTTGCTTTTTAAGATTAGTCTAGTGGAACTGGGCAAAGATGTCTGCATCTGGACCGGCTCAGAAGTACGGGAGGGTAATGAAACGTTCTGCCGTAAGTTAATACTCTATTAATACTTCCTGTCTTTTATAAAAAATAAAAAACTGTTTAATTTTTCTTTGAAATGACTGACAGTTAAATTAATTAACCGAATGATACTTTATTTCGCGTATTGCAATCGTTAGTCTGAACAAAGTACAAAGATCACCTTTGATTAATTAATGTTCTATGCATTTTACTGACTAAGTTAAAATCATTTTTAATCAAAAATATTTGAGTTTATTTTCTCAAGACAATCAGAGTAATTTACGATATAATTAATTTTGTATTTACATAAATTACAAACTCGAAAACCATCAACGATATGATTGGCCCCAGGTAGGTTTGAAAAAATTATACCGTGGCCATAGTTGGAGTTCATTAGAAAGGGACTGAGGAATTAGTTTTATAGAATAAACCAAATTCCGTCAACAGTGTTCGTTTTTTTATTGTTCAGCTTTAGAACCCTGACAACCCCGCATTACACTCAGCAGCAGCATCGGCTGTCAAAAACATTCGCATCTGCAGTGGAAAGAGTCTCCTTCTGCTGCGTACATGCGCAACGATACAAACCCCATTTTGCGTTGCACAAGAGTACTGATGGATGTAAGCGCATAAGAAGTCAACCTCTAGCTTGGATAAAAGCCAGGCTTAATTAAGCTCCATAGGCGCAGATGATATGTGTCTTTTGAGCTGGGGGCACTCAGCTACAGCAGGATAACCGCGTAATTATAAATAAACTCCCCACAGACGGCCAGTATTACGAAGCTAGCTGTCTGACATGTAAGCTCATCTCGCTACGCAAACCAAGATCAACATAGGATCAATTTCCTTTAAGATAAATGATCAGCATACAATCTGTGTCACGAAATGAAGTGAAAGCCTGTCAATTTACTCGCATGACCTATAAAGAGTTATTCAAATAATACCTTTTCTATACAGTTAAAATAACATATAGTGAAATAACTTTGCCGAAAACTGAATACTACCACATGATTTGACGTGGTTGATCATAGTATACTTGATGCAAAAACATAAAAACTAAAGCTTCGCTGAAGGGATGAAATTTAAAAATATCCTTTGAATATCTGACCGACTTTAAAGTATAAATGAATCAGTATTAGTCATTGCAGTGGACTTTTCATCATTCTCCATTATGCGGTTGTCCGTGAGATCTATCCTGACAAGACATGCAGGGCTATATCGAAGACGCATCTCAAACAACGACAAGGTAGTTATTAGCATTTGTCAATTTCCTTTGATTTAGACTATCCGAGCTTAAAGAAAATTATTTTTGTGGTTCAATTTGTGCTTCATTTTATCTAAAACGCTAATTATGTGACAGATTATTTAACGTTAGATTAAAGAAAGCTGTGGGATATAAAACAAGGTATAGGACCTAAACGGTTTGTTCTTTATTTCTGCGGGAAGATTGCTATCTTGCTGGCCATGTTTTGAGCACTGTGAACTATTTCCGTAAATTAAATAATTAGTGTCACAGAAACACGATATGGAAATCTGGTTCAATGGAATTTTTATATAATGCAATGCAAGTCGCAGCGTGTACGAATTTTGAGTTGATGTCAGCATTGTTTCCTTTGTCGTCGATTGGACGCAAAAAGGTGGGATTTCACAATTTTTTATGAATTTTGTTTCGTATTTTATAACCTTTTTGTGTTTTGTGTGTTTCAGATATATTTACTTGTACATAATGATTTCATATTCAGGTGAAAATTGTACGTTTATTTCAGGTCATGATGGTAGTAAGGATACATCCAGTAGGATACTAACGTGCACGCAATATCGTGAAAAAATCTGATCCTGTTTAATTCAATGCTGTCATTGTTGAACGTTTTGTATACTACATGGCCACTTTGATCTCGTCCATCATTTTTGATATACCCTCTCGTATGTATGAGCTTAATTGTGCACTTTTAATTACAGTGTGCTTATCATGATTTGACAAGGTTTATAGGGTTAATTTACGCACACATGACCAAATGAGCTCTTTTGCATCTATATTTTAATGCTCGTTTCTGAAAACATGTTACTAGTTTGAAAGTACATTAGGGAAAAAGTTTCCAAGTTACCAAGTAGAACAGGCAAATAAATGTGCCTACAATGACATGAGGAAACTGGAATTACCATTTCTGGCTTAGTCATTATTCTCTATCTGAACCAGCCAGACAAAGAGCCCATGGTGCAATGATTAGGGCATTCATCTTCAGATCAATTGGTTGTGGGTTCGATCCTCGGGTGAAGTAGCACCTGAGGTTACGTATAACTAGCTGACGACGGTCACTAAACCAGAAATGGCCATTTCAGTGATGCGATTTTCTGGAGATGAGCGCCCTTCTTATGAAAAGAACGTGGAAAATGGGGAGATATGTTTACACGAGCTATGGCGCTGAGACAACTGAAGGAATGAACTAGAAGCGGTCTTTTTTAGCGAAAACATTTCCTCAGCTACCGAATCTGAAAGTTCCTATCAATTTCAGCTTCTAAAATATATTTACACCACGTTTTGACCAGGTATTAGTGCATGATTATTTACGGATTGTCGATGTAGAAGGGAAATTCCGGGTGCTGTTTCCTGCAGAAGAAAAAACATTTACCTACCGTTTTGCAATGAAACCGACTTCTGACGCTTTGGCTTCAATTTATCATATTTTAACTATAAGATGTGAACAGTATTTAATTTTTTTAATGTAGCTGATTTAGAAAAATTGCTTTCTGGTTATCATTTGCATTAATGGAATGGAAAACTGAGGTTTAAACTATACGTTATCGGTCAGAGTAAATTTTAAAACAGTGCATTAGTTTGTCATTATTTAAAAATTTCCTCTGCACGGCTCCGATTTCACAATCATTTCGGTTCCTACGTACCACAGATTGGTGCCTAAATGATTTTAGAAAATCTAAATGATTGTGGGCGTTAAATTTATTCTGCATATGAAGCCGACTCATATAGTGTTTATATACATTGATCGAAATTTTGCAGGCCTTACATTTATCTGCAGATGGAGAGCACACCTACAAACAATTTTAGTTTATGACTGCAAAGATCAGTGCGTTCACGGAAATAAACTACCAGCAAAAGGACACAAATTAAGCAAAAAATATTGTGAAAGGTCGTATTTGGGAAATTTTAACGAAAAAAAATAATTATCTACGTCTAAAACTTTCGGATAATTATAAAAGATGAGCAATTATAAAAATGATCAATTTGTTGGAACGGATTATTAAAATTTGCCAAATCGGACTTTTGTCAATTTTGCGTTTGGTTACCAAACCTACCTTAATTGTTGTATCAACAGACTAAACTGATTGCGAGGACTGATTTTAACTCAAAATGTCACATAATCTATTCGAAAGAGAATCCGATACGTCAATCCAATAAATGGTGTCCTCTAACGATCATATTTTATCTAATTTTGAGTTAGTAACCTTTCCAAGCCAAAGGTTTCGGCGCACCGTGACAGATTTAACCGCGGCAGATTGTCTATATTGAGGATATTGGGCTGAGCATCGACCTTACCCGTACCGCTCCCATACACCAGCCAATGTGAAAGCCGGTCACTGGCTGTTACGGGCGGTTTGTGCAGTGGCTATCGTTTCCAGTGACCTCGTCTGAGCCAGCCCCTTCGAATACCTGGCTCCCCAGGCACAATTATCAGGTTAACACTGTAAAAGGTCATAGTTAGCATAAGTCAATTTCATTTTGATTTTAGACTATCCCAGCTTAAAGAAAATTATTTTTTTCTGGTTCAATTTATTCTTCATTTTATCTAAAAAACGTCAACAATATTACAGATTTTTTTACGTTGAATTCAAAGCTGTGGGATATAAAAACAAAGTAAAGGACCTGCACGTTTTAGCTCTTTTGTTTCTGCGGGGAGATTGTTAACGTGCTGGCCATGTTTTGAGCACTGGGAACTGTTTCCGTAAATTAAAGAATTAGAGTCACGGAAAATTGATATGGAACTCTGGTTCAATGGAATTTTTGAAAAACGCAATGCAAGTCACAGCGTGTACGAATGGTGGGTCGGTTTCGATATTGTTTCCGTTGCCGTCGATTGGACGCAAACAGGTGGGATTTCGCCTGTTTATGAATTGTGATTCGTTGTTACTAATCTTTTTATGTTTTGTGTAATTTAGTTATACTACTCTTGAACTTATTGATTTGATTTTCAGGTGAAAATTGTACGTTAATTTCACGTCATGATGGTTGTAAGGTTACATCCAGTAGGATCCTAACGTGAACGCAATATCTTGAAAAATTCTTGGTCCTGTTTAATTAAATGCTGCCATTGTTGAAAGTTTTGTATACTACATGGCCACTTCGATCTCATCCATGATTTTTGATATTTCATATCGTATTTATGAGCTTAATTGTGCACTTCAATTACAGTGTGCTTATCAAATTTGACCGTTTGTTATCTTCACTACGTCAGGTTGCAGAACTTTAAATAATTTAGGTATAATTTGCTCATTATGTGTTCTAGCTTGCTATGACACAATAGGGTTTTTCACGCAGACATTACACAATTGCTTTTTTCCATCTATATTTAAGGCTCGTTTCGGAAACATGTTACTAGTTTGAAAGTACGTAATGAAACAAATATGTTCAAGTTACCAAGGCCTTCAATGTGCATCTTCCTTCTTTGAGTTCATGTCATTCGGAAAGTATATTTGAATGAAGGCTTCCTGAAAGAAGTCCTTTCGACAGACAGTAACCTGCATTCGTTGATGAAAAACTCATTGATCGCTAACAGAAGTCACTTCTCTCGTTCTGCCTTTAGGCTCACTCTCGAAGACCCGCCAGAACCGAACAGCAGTTAGTAGTAGAACAGGCAAAAAGAATATTGCCTACAATGACATGGGAAACTGGAATTACCATTTCTGGCTTAGTCATTATTCTCTATCTGAACCGACCAGACAAAGAGTCCATGGCACAATTGTTAGGGCATTTATCTTCAGATCAATTGGTTGTGGGTTCGATCCTCGCTTAATGTTGCACCTGGGGTGTCGTATTACTAGCTGACGACGGTCAATAAGCCAGAAATGGCCATTCCAGTCTCCCTTGTCTTTGCCGGAAATAGTAATCAGACATTAAATTATCATTGCTGCCACATTAGATTATACGAGCTTGTTTAAGTAATATTTCTGAATCGAACACATATTTCAGCATTTTGTTTAACATATAATAAAATGGCAAATCTGTTGTATTATTTCCGTTTAAAGCGTACCAAATTGTAGAAGCCTTTTCACGTTTAAGGAAAAAAAAACTCAGTTGATTTCATTTATAGGAAACGCACCGGAGGACGCAGTTTGCTTTCGTGAGCTTAAATTTATGATTTTTAAGTATCGGATTTTAATATCCTTGTCCGAGGACACCGACAATAATCTTATTGATTCGTCTATTATTTTGGTACTAACTTTGGAACGAGTACGCAGGATCGAAGAAAACATGCCAGAAATGATGCCTAATTAGAGCTTCCTTGTTTAGTAAACCACAATCAATGACTGAATGAAAGCCGTTTTATAGCAAACATGCGAACAGACATTTCGTTCTGCTTAATTGTTAGTCAACTAGGCATTCCTCAGATTCTGCATGCAAAACAGGCTTGCAAAGCTGTTTAAAAAACATTTTATGTGGACGACGTATTTTGAGCTTAATCTGGCGCGCAGTTTGCGCTCAAAACGTTCAGTTTATAGGGCGTGTTTGTTCCATGTATGTAAAAGCCTACATTACTACATGCCATCAAGAACACACAGGGCACATAGCAGTATTCTATGAACATAGGTTGTAGGTAGAAGACACCTTATGAGGGGCATAGATCAATGGAGAGACTAGATGCTATTTGAATGTTTTTTTATTCGACAAAAATAAATCTCATACTTCTAAACTTTTAAAATTACCCAAAAGCCTTTCCTTGAAGATAAAATCAGAAGAACACTTGGTTGGATTTAATATCAGTAAAAGAAAGGAAACGTTTGAGAACCATATCAAAAAAGCTCAAGATGTCATCTTTGGATTAGTGTATATTTTCAGGTGACCAATCAAAAATGCTTGTAAAGCTGATATCCTGTCCTATTTGAACGTTCATCTAACTATGCAAACCTTAAGTAATCTTTCCTAATAAAAAAATTATTTTTCAAATTCCGGTTAACATTTAACCAGCTCGCCGTACATGCTAAATTGACATTCTTCATTTATTTCACGAATTGCATACGTGCTTTCTGGTACCTCAAAATAAAGGTATTTATATATGACAAACTTTGAGCTAATCACCTCATACTTAATGTTTACAATCTGTGCGGAGCAATCTGATTTCACTTTATCTAACCAATGGAATTTTTACTAATATAAAAGCGTTCAAAAACCAATTGCCTTAGAAAGTATTGTTGTATATCGTTTTACACCAACTTGTAGTTTTCCGACAACCGGCATAGTAAACGTGTCAATGAGCTCTAAGTTGGCATGGACTATTGGTGTGCAAAATCATGGGCCTTTCTGCCGCACTGTCGCAGATTATCCATTAAAGTTATAGGCATAACTTGTGAAATTTGAAATGTCAGGAGCATCCGAGGAGATTTCCATTTCATTTTACTGGAATAAATAGGCATTTTCGATTGTCTTCTTTAACTATTAGAAGCAATGGGGATTTTAAGCGATGAGATACTCGGCATCAAGTGTAAAATTAGTTGGATTGGAAAAAGTCGCAAACCTTTAATTTCGACAAGGAACCGTCCTGGAGAATTGTCTGAGCTATTTGAAACCATTCGCAAGCATTTTGTGAAGTAACATTGACAACCTCGCCTGTTTGCACAATGGATTTTCTTTGATATGACTAGGAGTGCCTACGTTGAATGTATTGGCAGGTCGATAGGATGGGGCCAACAACGAACATGAAACAGGAGTGATTGCAAATACCATATATTGGCATTCTCACACCTTAGATGCGTGAGCCGGTCATGCCTGGACTGATTAAATGTTCCACTGGGGCATAAAAGGTAAACTTTGCTTTCTTTGTCAGCACTGTACGGATGAGTCATTATCGTGCCATTCAGCTACATCGGTAGCTAGATTAAGGTGATCGGTGACTCGCATGCCATGAACTGGGACACTGTTGCATCAAGTACGAAAAGGCGTGTGCTGTTTATTTTAATGGACTTGCTGGTCTCAGGAATAAGCCAATTTAGCTAACTAAAATTCATGTCCCACTGATGAAGTCTCCTTTACTGTCAGAGCGAAAGGTCTTGCTCTCATTCAAACTTTCCCTCTTGTCGATTCGTCTGTTTCCACAGGCATTCACAGGTTCAAATTTCCCTGACCGTATTAACGTGAATAGGAAAAGTAAGTTAATTTATGGTCTTGGTGGATCTAGCACTTTCTTTTCGGAGTAGACATTGTTAGTGGCAGAAACAGTTGGTTTATTTTTTGAGGATTAAATATGTGGGTAAAGATTTAACTGTTGATTTACGATTTGTGGAATGCCAACGTTAATTCAAAATTATGTTTTCGATTACAAATTATTTCGTAGTTATGCTCATAGTAATAGGTACCCAAAGCAGCATACTCTCCAGCTGTTGTATGCAAACTGAGCTGTTAGAATTTCGTGGTAAATAACATCTTTTTCGAATCATGGACCAGGAAACGCAATAATTTGATTTTAAGAAATGTTTTCTTACTGTGTGATTTTTAGCTTGTGAATTGCACCATCATAAAGCATTGTGCCTGTCCACTTGCTTATGCCGTTTGTGGAGAATGCTGGCATTTACAGTTGAAGACTGCACAAATTCGCTGGGCAGATGGAGAGGTGTACCGTATACATGTTCGGCCGTAGTGCATTGAATGTCCTCCTTGACAGCTAATCGAAAACCCAAAATTACGAGGGGTAGATTTTAACTCCACGCAGTTGTGTCTGAGTGAGATATCAGTGCTATCCTCAGGTTAAGGTGCGGGCGTTCCACGAGGCCGATGGAAGCAGGGTGGTATACCATAGTCGTGATGTGCAAACACATGAGCAGGTTAGTGAAATCACGGAAGAGAGTAGATTTAAATTGGCTTCCGTGGTCAGAGGTTAGGTTGGCTGGCACACCATAATTGGCAATGCGGTGGTTCAGGAAGACCGTGGCGATATTTTCTGCTGAGGTAGCTGATATCGGAAATGCAATTGGCCATCGCGTGAAACGGTCAATTGCTGTGATAATGTGTGTGCCCACGTGAAGGTGGTAACGTCCCAACTAAGTCTAAGTTAACGGGATGGAATCGGACGTCCGGATCGACAAATGTGCTTAGTGGGGAAAATGGTCAAACACTACCTTACGGTATGATAGTGGAACAACAGGCCGGGAATTGCCTGTGGAGCAGTCACGTAAATCGTACCTGGTGATTCTGCAAGTAATGCATGTCGTAACTGCAGGTCAGCAATGTACTTGTCTTCTAGTTCGAGGTCTGCTAGCTTCACTAGATAAAGTTAGATGACAGGGTGTTGATGTGTGGTTCGGATAATGCATCAACAACGACATTGTCGCTCCCTCGGACGTAGCGGATGTCAGGTGAGCACTGCAAAATGTAGTCAAAATGACGCACATTGCTGGGCGGGTATCTATCTGGTTTTGCCTTGAGGGCATAATTGAGAGGTTTGTGGTCAGTACGAACCTGAAAATCATTTTCCTCTAAAAGGTTTGAAAATGACAAATAGCCAGGTATAGAGCAAGGATGTCGCGAGCGAAAGTACTGAAGCGAGACTGCGCTGATTTTAGCTCCCGTGAAAAAAAGCCGATGGCTGCAACAAGTTTATTCACCTGTTTATGCAAGACTGCGCCGAAAGCACTTTTGGAAGTGTCAATGGTCAAAATCGACTGATTATAAGCGTCGGAGGTGAGATGGTGCAACCTGGTCACAACAGTGACGGCTTTCTTGGCTGCCTCAAAAGCTGAGTGAGCTACCGGTGAAAGTTCGATTGGCTTGGCTTTCGACTTCAAAAGATCAGTCATGAGAGACAGTATTTTGACAATGTATTTTGAGCTTAATCTGGCGCGCAGTTTGCGCTCGAAACTTTCAGTTTAAAGGGCGTGTTCGTTCCATGTATGTCAAAGCCTACATTAATACATGCCATCAAGAACACACATAACGCACACATAGCATTGTTCTATGAACATGGGTTGTAGGTAGAAGACACCTTAAGAGGGGCATAGATCAATGGAGAGAGTAGATGCTACTTTAATGTTCATCATACGACATTAAAAAATCTCATACTTCTAAACTTTTCAAATTACCTAAAAGCCTTTTCCTGAAGATAAAACCAGAAGAACACATACATGGATCTAAAATCAGTAAAAGAAAGGAATTATTTTTAACCCTATCAAAACAGCATATACGAAATAATAATGAGATCGAAAACGATATATAAAGTACGTACTGCTCATGACGTCATCTTTGGCTAAGTTTTTATATACAGGAGACCAACTTGAAATATTTTAAAACTGACATTCTGTCTTATCTAGACATTGATCTGATTATGCAACACTTAAGTAACCTTTCCTGATCAAAAACCTTTTTTTTATAATTCCGGTTAACATTTTACGAGCTCGGCGTACACGCCAAATAGGCATCCTTCATTTATTTTACGAATTACTTATGGGATTCCTGTTACCTCAAAATATAGGTATTTATACGTGACAGACGTTTAGCTAAAAACCTCCTACTAAATGTATGCAATCTGTGCGGAGCAATTTGAGTTCTATGTATCTGACCGATGGCATTTTAACTAGTCTGGAAGAGTTCAACAGACAAATTTTCTGACACAGAAAGTATTGTTGCATAGCGTTAAATGCCATCTTGTAGTTTTACGAGGACTGACATAGTAAACGTGTCAATGATCTGTAACTGTACATCGACTATACAGCTATTGGTCGGCGAACTCATAGGGCTATCTGCCGCATTGTCACCGATAATCCATTAAGGTAGAACTTGTGGAATTTTTAATCTCAGGAGCATCAGAGGGGATTCTCCATTTCATTTTACTTGAATAAAAAGATACGTTAGATACTGTTATTCAACTATTAGAAGCAATAGGGATTCTAAGTGATGAGATACTCGGCATCAAATGAAACGTAGCAAATGTAGCTGTAAAAAACATGCAGGACTATAATTTTGTAGAAAATTTGTAGCAAATTACATCTTTTTTTCCTTTTATATTTTATCAGCTCCACCTGTGAGCAAAGGCTAAGCTCCAAGTCTCAGCTGTTCATTTTAAATTATTAAATAAGGAGATCCGTGAGTTTTATTTTACTGCCCCCTCTCCCTGAATCATTAGCGCAAAAACATCAGACTTATCTTTGCCGTTTTGTTTTTAGGGGGCCTTCGGCTTTCTCATCTTCTTTCATCTGCGGGGTTTGACAACTAGGAAAATGAATGACGCGTTTGGTTGTGTGCACTCAGCATTCTTAAATAAACCCATTTTAGTACTCCAACTTTTAAAAAATCCTGTCGAGCCTCAAAAAAGTGAGAAGCAAAGGGGGTTTATCCTTTCGCGGATTCTGGTAGGGGTAAGATGCCTTGTTGCACAGACGGCTCTGGGCCTGCGTAGCGCTTTCCCTGCGAAGATGATTTGAAGGTCACCGCCGTGCCACGTGAGAGCTTTTCACGCTCAGTTTGGTGAGTTAATTGAATGACTACAGCTGTGGTGTGTGTTTACGATTTATTCCTTTGATGTCTGAATGAGCACAATTCCAAACCATCTGAAGTCTCTTATCTGCTGACTTCTAGCCTGTCATTTGCAACAGCAAAGAAAACGCACTTGAAACAAAAATTGCAAAAGTGAACTGATCCAGATTGATCAATTGAGAAGTACGTTGCGTACACTAGAACCAAATTCTAAGATTCTGAGGTTTCGGGGTGCTCGTTTTTCTGTCCATTGTCAAAGGTTTAACAGCAGATAAGCAAACAAGAACTGGCAATTTGTAGGCCGAATATGTCAATATCAAAGAAGGAGGAAATACTGGTTGTATGTATAGTTTTCTGTTCCAATTATACCTAGACCAATGCGAAATACTTTTGACATGACCGAACGTATGATATTCTTGTAGTTTGCTCATATTTGAATTTTAATAAGCTTTTATTCTGAATATTTTGGGTGCTACATTAGTACGAATAGGATTATTAACTAGCACAACTTGACAGGTGGTGAAGATTTGTCACTCAATTTGGTCGCGTCTTCCTGTGGTCCACTGTTGACGAATCCTGTCCCGACTCGAAGAGAATTCTGAAGCAGAGGGGTACGGTTAATCGTACGGAATTCCGGTGGGGGTAAGATTCCTTGTTGGCCTGTGCCTCCATACCGCTTAACCTGCGACGGTGATTCGAAGGTCAACGCCGTGCCGTTTGGTGCGGTACTTTGAGGACTACAGCTTTCGTGTGTGTTTACGATTGACTCATTTCATGTCTGAATGAGCACAATTTCAAGGCATATGAAGTCTGTCATTCGCTAATTTCTAGCTTGTTGTGTGCAATAGTAGTGGAAACATAACGCGTTTTGAGCACAAATTGGTAAAGTCGAGAGATCCTGATTAATTAATTAAGTAATAAGCATTTATATTGGAACAAATTTATTCAGATGCTGAGATTTCGGGATGCTCAGTTGTCTGTCCATTGTCAATGATTTAACTTTTTATAAGCAAACAAAAACTGGCAATTTAAAGGTCAAATTTATCAACAGCAGAGGGGTGGGTAAATCCTGTATATTAGCAAAAGTATTCTTTTAAAGTATACCTAGACCACTGCGTCATAATTATGATATGCCAAACCGTATGATCTTCTTGTAGCTTATCCGCATTTTTATTTCAATAAGCTTTAGTTCTGAAGATATGGCAAGGATTAGTTTGCTTAATGCACTTATGCAGACATATTCAGATTATGTGGGAGTTTTGATTCCCAACGCTCAAAGGAGTCCTGATATGCTTGGAAATAGAAGCGGATGAATTGCAATTTACAAAAATATGTATATGCCTTGTCAAACTGCTACTTTTTCAAATGCAACCACCAGTTGCTTAGGAATTTTACGGCATATGGGTTATAACGCATATGGGTTTAACGCTTAAACTGCCCTCATTTTTTCAAGATTCATTTAGGATTGCTTCTTGAGATACACTGGTGTCCTTTGCTTTTTTTCCGGTGTACGTTGAATCCTGTAATATGCTGTAATTCCTATACTCAGCGTTGCATCCGACAGGGCGTTTCATGCTAGCCAGTTTAGTGTCGATAGCACAGTATGAAACTCAAAAATCATATTCGAAATAATGTATCACCCCTTTCGTTCTCTAACGTCTACACTAGACGTTAACTTTTCCTGGCACATAGTTAAGTACAAACAACAAAAAGGAGAACATGCAATATTTATCAAATCTGGGCTTTCTCTACACCTGCAAAGTAAGCTTACTCGTATAAAAATATTCATTGTTGTTTTTGGATGTTTTTCGTTATCCAAAACGTTGCAATTTATAAACAACAGGAAGGCTATAGTAGAATTAAAGGTCTAGCTACTTTCTTTAAGAGGCCCCACTGGAAGGTGTGAGCTTAATCACACCTAGGTCAAGTTACTTGCCCAGTCTATTGTACCGTATGGAAAACACCAATTTTGATACACTAAGCTGACTGCCCAAACAGGAAATGAATCTACTGAGGCCACCAACTTTGTCAAATCTGAATCTATCAAATTATTCCAATCTGTCAAATCATCTACATTAGACACCAACGAAATAAATCAGCACAAATAGAACTACGCTTGCACCTTGTCATTTATTGAAATTGGTGAACGCCGGCTCTGATTCGATTTTACAGCATAGTCTATTTTAGAACAAAATTTAAGATAGAAACAAAGCAAATCGTTACGCTTCGGTCATTTGCCTTGTCTTAACTTGGCCTCTTTCAATGACCCGTATTTAAATCACGAGAGGATTACGTGCCATGAACCGTAAGTGCACAATTTATCTCGAAATGCCACAAGATTTCAACGTAGAGATTCCAAGATGCTTTCTCACGAAGTGGCTACATTTTTTCCTTTTTCAAGTCATTCCGATAGGGTTGACTAAGGCATATCGCATTTCGCATGATTTCGCCGATAAGGACGTCACAGTAATAACAATTTCCTAGGATCACAGGTTGACAGGCCGCGCCGGAGCTAATTAATTTCGATGGGCTGGTCAGTTGCTACTATAAACATGCGAATTTGATGAATAACTG
>WEDG01011950.1:0-49579 GCA_017591395.1 Schistocephalus solidus | reverse complement strand
CTGGCCGCGCCAGTCACATGCGCCCTCTCCCATATCCTGTCTTCTTGACTCTGTCTTGGCACCGAGCCCTGGTGTGGAAAGAGGAGAGAGTGCGGTAGCTGCAGCGTAAGGCTACTATCACTTAAAACTAATTCACGCGCAAGTCACCGTCCCTGCGCCACCCTTCCGTGGAGCATACGGTGGACCTCATCGAAATCGACGGTCGAACTGTCAGGCAGGGCTGGTAACTTGACCCAAGTGTGATTAAACTCATGGCTTCTAGTGGGTGCTTCGTAGCTCAGTTGGCTAGAACGCTGGTTGTACTAAAGCCTTCCACTTGCTGGGGTGGATTCGAATCCCACCGAGGCCGCAGAGTTTTCACAAATGGGTCGAATGAATTTTTCACGATAATTCTGTACAGAATACAACGTCCTCTGAGCTCGCGTTACACTTCGCTTCCTATGCGATACCGTACCTGAAGATCGTGGCAGATGTGAAAATAATCACACCTAAGTCCAATCGGCAAAGAGCATGTGGGAGTAGTTCACATGGGCATACGACACGACGTGGATAAATGAAGTTAAAACGTATCAGAATTTTACCTCTCTGACTTCCTAGGATGTCTAATAAGCATGTCAGCTGATGTGAACTTTAGGCCTCCTACATATCCGTAGTCAGAAAAGCCACACTCTTTTTTTGCACCGTGAAAGGGCAGAAATTAGTTAACCGTTATAGCCTTAATCGTCACCCCAACCGTGCCATCGGTTTCGTGGATACTAAAATGACGACAGAACGCGCAACATTGATGGATGGAACAATATTCTTATGATTATGAAAATACAAACCCGATCACACACTTCCGGATGGGCACACACACAAAAGCACAAATTGAACCTGCAAATTAATTTAAGCTCCCAATGCTTGTCCTCCTATCTATAGCTGAAAGCGCACAAAAACACCATCTCGCAAATTTCACCGAAGTCACAGATTCAAACGCTCTCAGTAGATGAGGTTGATGGGGAGGTTAAATATAGCTTACATCAGACGGGAGGGACACTGAATCTTAAGACTTAATCGGCTTTTTCACTTTGTTTCCGAGGCCAGGATTTTGAAGCCAACGCTAATAGCCTAAAATGACACATTCCCCTTGGAAAATCAAGGGCAGTGACATTCTCTAAAGAGCAGACGCATCCGAAAGGATTAGAACACTTTGCAATATGTGACATCTGCCCGCAGGTTCCCAAACGACACAGTCAGTTCTACCACAACAATTGGAAGATTTTCGATTCGCTGAGTGAGTGGAACCAGTCCAAACCAGCGTGTTGAAATAGAAGACGGCCAGTGAGGATAGCAGGAAACGCCTCTCGAGTTGTTCGTCAAGGATGCACGCAAATGTCTTTAAATAGTAAGCGTCCTTCCTTGGCATTCAAGCGCCATTTCAACTTAGCCTGTCAAAGCACATATTAAAATATCTCCTTTTGTATGTTTAGTCCTCGGTGAGAACTGTCTTAGATGGTAGCAGATTTTTAAATTGTACTTTCATGAAACCAAATCATGTGTTAATTTATTAGGAGAAGAATAGTTTGAATGGATATTTTGAAGAGAACTGGCCATCAATAATTAACCTTATCTTAAAAAATCCTAATTTCAAGTTATAACAGAGGACTTTTGTTGGAAATACCTTTGCCAATATATGAAAAAACTCCACAAATGCTTAGTCCGAAGGTCATCCAGAAAGCCCTCGGATTAAACACCCAAACCTGGATAGGGTATTGTGAAGATTTATTATAACTCCCAGCACTCCTTTTAGGAATTCGATGAAAAATAGCATGCATGTGGGTGGGTTTTCTTCGCCTAAGCCACAAATGTCCTAACCAGAAGGTTTCCGTCTAGCTTCAGTTCGAAGCGATTGATGAATTTTGATGTAGTGTTCAGTAGGGAGATTGAGTTAAATTTGTGGGAAATACATGTGGTGTGCCCTTATTTTCCTCGTCAAAGTTACTAAAGTTATAATGCCCACAGCAGTAGGCGGTCAAAATCCTTAAGTAGCCGAGATCTCTCACTCACATAATCTTTAGGGGGCTTGTGCCGTTACCTCACCGAGGTTCGCCTTGATAACAAATCACAGAGATCTGCTACCTGTTTCTTCATAGACTGTCTGTCTGTCAAGAGGTGTTCCTTCTCCCTGCATAGGACAACTGCTTAGGGCACATTTCCGTCAAAAAAGGTGGTTAGGGGCAAAGCTCCGAGTGATCGCGGGTCGCGGATATTGAACTCTTTGTTTTAGTACAGTTAGCATCTTTGCGGACTTCCCCGACCTACAGCCCACTGGAAATTTTTCCCCACATCATAGGTTTGTGCAGTGGTCGTCGTCAGCAGGTTATTTGCACTGAGCTCGCAGGTGCTCATTGATTTGAGTAGAATTAATTAAGAAGAACAGGGGTGCCTTGTATGACCGCCTAAACATGACATGGAAAAAGGAACCGACCACAATACAGGTGGCTTTGATCTAAATTCCAAGGACATTATGTTTAGGATTACGGTGAGGGCTCGAGTTAAGTTGAGGGCAAGGCTTAAGTTTGAGGTTAAATTCAGAGTTTGGGTTAGGGTCATGAGTAGGCTAAGCTTAAAGGTTATTATAGTCTTACTTTTAAGGTTAAGGTTTATAGTGGGGGTAGCGTTAAGATAAAGGATACAGGTTAGTTTAGGTTAGGGTTGATGTTAGCGCTAAGACACGGGAATACTTACCCTTCGTGAAATTTACCAAAAGGCCATTTATTTTAAGTGGGTGGGGTGGTTCCTATTCTTTGTCCTGTTAAGGCGGCAATACAGGGTGCCCCTACTTAATCATAATAATATTTAACCAAGTTTCCTTAGAAGTAGGCAGTTTGATCAGGCTCTTTGGCGTCCTCTTCTGTTGAGAGAATGTCCTTTTGACTCGGTGATTTCGTCCTCTAGCTAAGTACGTACTTTCCGGATTAAAATGTATTTATACAAATCGCCTTTTCTTTGAATTAACTAATCACGCGAACTACTCCCTTGTTACAAGATTCTGATTGTAAAATATATTGCCCGACGGTGAGTGCTATCATGGCATTACGGAAACCTTTTTTTCCCTTATTTTTGCTCGAAAATAACCCTATTATGTTTCTATATATATATATATGATAGTGTGTGGCTCACCGATCTGCTTAAGGAACATTTATGTTCCGTTGTGCCCTGGAACTCAGACTAGAGTATTTCACAGGCAGTCGCATAGCGACGTGCAGCATATGTTGATAATGTGGAACCGACAAAGACAAGGTAGACCGGAATGGCCATTTCTGGCTTATTAGCCGTCATCAGCCAGTCATACCCAATCCCAAGTGTGGAACACCTGGGATTCGAACCCGCGACCTTTGGTATTTGAGTCGAACGCCCTACCATTGAGCCACGGGCTCGTTGCTTTGTCGGTTGCGATCGGGAATATGATGATAGTGTGTGGCTCACCGATCTGCTTAAGGAACATTTATGTTCCGTTGTGCCCTGGAACTCAGACTAGAGTACTCACAGGCAGTCGCATAGCGACGTGCAGCATATGTTGATAATGTGGAACCGACAAAGACAAGGTAGACCGGAATGGCCATTTCTGGCTTATTAGCCGTCATCAGCCAGTCATACCCAATCCCAAGTGTGGAACACCTGGGATTCGAACCCGCGACCTTTGGTATTTGAGTCGAACGCTCTACCATTGAGCCACGGGCTCGTTGCTTTGTCGGTTGCGATCGGGAATATGATGATAGTGTGTGGCTCACCGATCTGCTTAAGGAACATTTATGTTGCGTTGTGCCCTGGAACTCAGACTAGAGTACTCACAGGCAGTCGCATAGCGACGTGCAGCATATGTTGATAATGTGGAACCGACAAAGACAAGGGAGACCGGAATGGCCATTTCTGGCTTATTAGCCGTCATCAGCCAGTCATACCCAATCCCAAGTGTGGAACACCTGGGATTCGAAATATATATATATATATATATATATATATTGAAATAAGGGCATCCCAAGATATGTAATTAGAAGAGATGAAATTCTTTGGGAAAATACAAACTTAAATGCGTAAATTTTCGCAAATCCTACTCCAGCTCTTCGTCAGACCCGCTGTAAGACACGTTTAATTAGATAATTGTTTTTTTACACATTCCAAAGTCTGGAACCATGAGGAGGTTGGTAACTATTTAGTAAGGATGAAAAATGGAAGTCTGCTGGGAAAATCGAACACGGGGACTCCTGAAAGGTAGAAAGGGTGAACATATTAGTTTTATTAGTAGGGCGAGGTAGTTAACGGAGTCTGCAAACGACATTGGAAATACTCGGATTACTAGCGTAAGTTTGTTTTATTACTTCAATGGAGTGCCGGAACAGATGACCAATAGGAAAATGGCAATAAACAGGTAATCGAAAGTTCTTGTTAAAAGAAGGATGGATGGGGTAACACTCTGCAGCAGAAAAACTTCATCTCAACACTAACCATAACCATAACGCTTTACCGAACCTATTTATTTAATTCAACACTAACCTTAACCAATACCTTAAGCAATTTATTAAGCTCAGTCAGAAACGTAACCTTTGTATAACATGCTCACCTAAGCTACAACTAAGGACTTACATGTTGGATCTTCGGCAGAAATTCTACACAAATGAATACGCTAGACCCAAGTATGCTCACTCACTTCACTTCCCATGACTTCCTCAAATGCTTGCAAGAGACACTGGAACAGTTAGCAGTTTTATATTCTTTTTATAGAAAGACAGAGAGAGAGGGAGAGAGCTACGCTTTATTTTGAAAGTAAAATTCCAAAAATTTCAGCAAAAAGGTCCTCCATTCACCGTGAAGAATCGTGCTTGAATGCGTTGTAGCGGCCGAAGACTTCGAGGTTTGCACACACACGGGCGAGTAACGTACCTGTAGTTGTTATTAGACGATGCGCGTATTGAACAGGGTCTCTAAGCACCATGCCGGTCACTCAAACGCAACAGTCATTAGAAGGAACGGCAGAAATGTTGGAAATGGATTCTACTACTAAGAAGGATATAAAGGTATGAAAGGGCACAATAGAAAATAAAGAAGGGAGCGTTACATGAGACGATATCCCTTTTGGAGTGGGGGGATTTACGTCAGGTCTGTTGGATAACCGGTGGGGAGTGCAACGCTGTGGGCAACTGCAGGGTCGGGACGAGGGGATGCTGACATTGAACGGAGGGTAGCGATACGATAAGCGGTGACGGTACTCGTGGGGATGGGGGTCAGCGTTCGAGAGTGGAAGGGGGCACCGGCATCTTCACCGACATTCCATCACTCCATCCCCATCCGGGATCCACGCGAAAAGTGTTCCTAATCCATTAAAACAATTCTGTCGGAACTGTGATTCGGTACAGCGTCTCAAATTATTGATCAATTTGGACTTCCTTCAAAATGGTGCCAGCGTCGTGCGCTGATGACCTCATTTTCGTTGTTCGAATAAACAAATAGGGTTAAAATACAGTATATAATGGGTGAACTAGGCCAATCAACGTACATATAAGAGGATTCACATGCAAATGGAGAGCAGAAAAGGTGGCGGCTCAATTTCAAAAGCCCGCTGTTACCCAGAGTTTGAAAACCCAGAAATTAATATTTCCGACATTATTTTGAGGAATCCGGTCCGCCGTGTCCATGTAACGAAAGAAGGTAATTGCCTTACAAATTTGCTTAAAAACGGAAGCCCCAGAGATGTTCGATTGGGTGATTTATATAGGGGCCAACGGGTCAATTATGAGAAAGGGCATTGAAAAGTGGGAGGTGGAGACCCTGGTGAAATTCACAAAATGGATTGAGTAGGAATGTGCCAGTCTTGAAGACCGCGCAAGCCACAGTAAAAGACCAGCGTCCTCTATTCAGCAAGGAATTGTTTTTCATTAACTGGAGACCCAAACCATTCGTATTTGGATTATGCTATAGGAAGAATAAACCTATTTTGTCCCAAGTAAAATAACTTCGATTTTCAATCCACCTTACGCTGTTAAGAATTATTACTACCCAAACTTCTGCTCGTGTATTATTATGGGAGCAGGACTTATCATCCGGCCGTTGCCGACCATGACATGGGAGAAAGTAACAGTGCCTGTGACGTGATGACTCTTCACTGAATGGCTTAGACTGACATTTTCCATTTGGTTATGAAATCATTTGGAAATAATTTAGGTCTCCGTGTCGCCCACATTAGTAAATATCGCAGTTAGCCCTATGTTCCCATAAATTTCAGTTAACTTTCTTATCCTGCCTTTTATCGACTCCGTCACGATGAACGCATGGGTCCTAAAGATAGTAGTGACTACGAAGACCGCCTCTTTCCTCGTAAATATTCCTTCCGGCGCGAGGTTAATTTTTAATCAGTCAAGGCACTACCCGCCCCCACTACTAAATTCTGGGCCGGAATAACTCATTAGTGATCGCGGAATTTCTAAGTTTAACCAAAATTTAGCATCTCCAGCACTACCAATCTTAAGCCGTTGAAAGCTCTTCGTCACATGACTTTTCACGCAGATATACCACTGACGATATTTTTTTTCGAGACATACACCGACATCAGATTTTCAGAACAAGGAAAACTGAAAAAAACCCTGACACATCAACCTGAGGTCAAACAATGCGACGTGTGTGTGACCAGCAAAATCAACAATTCAGCAAGAGGGGGCGAACATCCTTCATCCACCTGCACTGTTCGCACGCTAGCACAAACTTTTGAACGCCTACTGCCTTTTTACTTTTAAGACTCTCAACTGTTTGCAATTTTTTTATTTGAAAAAGGAAAACGCGGCAAGTGAAACAGTTTATTCTTCTTAATAAGATGAGATAACACTCTTACCAAACAGGAAATTGCTAATTTATAAAAAAAGTTCATAAAAGTGTAAGAATGAGAAAAGTCAATTGTCGGAAATTTTACGTGCAGCAGGTTCACAGCCAAAAAATATGGGTATGGTAATCCTCACAATGAAGATAGGAGGTAACATGTGCGTTTCAAAGCAGGCCGCCAGCTTGTGCGATTCTATCCTGAGGCCTCTTTCGTCAACTTGGCCACACGGTCAATAGCCTTGAGGATTTGGCTCTTCAAAGCCTTAAGACGTTGCGGCGCAGTAAGGCGAATATATTCCTATTGGCAGGGAGGAATGAAAAAGCCAGCTTAAAATACTTAGTATGCGATGCCGACAGCTCCTAAGGATAACGGCTTTTTAAATGTTTGTGTTGGAGGGTTGTTCTCTATGTCCCATGATACATCTTTTGTCAGGACGACGTTCAAAGGAATAAATTTGCTTGCGACTAAGCAGAGACAAATTTCCTGTGCCTAAAACTGCAATTTCGAAAAGGTAAGGCAGTACAGTATGCACAGCGTAAGTTCGGTTTCGTTCTGCAACCCAAATCAAGAGGGCAGGTAACAGCAAAGGGTCATCATTAAAGTTCTTGGTTCATGGGATCACCGAAGAAATTATCTGGCTCAACCTGCGGTGTCGCAATGAATGGATCAGCTTAAAAAATGCTAGAGTTGTCTGTACAGACAGTTCAAGTTAGGATCCGGAGTGATGACTACCTCTGTCAAGTTCGAAAGCTCAAAATAATAACGAAATCGTTCAAGTGTTTGACTTGTCTTCGTTTTCTTCTTTACTCATAACAATGTCTGCTAGAAGACCGTAAAAATGATTCGGTGGAAGTCGCGAATTACATAGGACAGACCGCCAGCGTCGGTTTGAATCCTGGCGGTGCTCGGGCAGAGCGTCATCTGCGAGCCCGGTCAGAGCCCGCGCAGTCATTTACTAATCGATAAAATCTCCTTTTCTGGGGGTTAAAAAACAACTTATTTAACAATAATCGATGGGCGCTCACCGATTGGTTACGGGACTAACTCATTCCGTTGTGTTCTGGGGCCCACTCTAGAGCCCCGCTAACAACCGTAACAACTAGCGATTTGGGCAGAATGACATCACCGACAAAGGCAAGGGAGACTAGAATGGCCAATTCTGGCTTAGTAGCCGTCATCAGCCAACCATACCCAACCCCAGGTGGTGCCAAACCCGAGGTTCAAACTAGCGACCTGTTGTTTAGAAGTCCAACGCTCTAACCCACAGTGCCACGAGCTCGTTGGCTTGTCCGTTTCGATCGGTGAGCTAACATCTACAACTGTTAATCTTGGCTATCATAACCGACAAGACAACGAGCTCGTGGCGCAATGGGTTAGAGCGTTGGACCTCTAAACAACAGGTCGCGAGTTCGAGCCTCGGATGGAGCACCACCACCTGATGACGACTAATAAGCATTGTCATTCTAATCGTTCTCGTCGTTGTCGGTAATGTCATTTGTCTTATTTAACTTACATAATGTAACAAAAGCATGACACTACAGTTAAGTAGCAAAAATACCCGTTTTTATGGCAGGCGATCTGTCACACTCATTCTGAAAGGGTTATAAAGTAACCTTCTACTAGCCCGTTACATACCGAAAATGGGTAACCGAATGCGAGAGGAAAAACAGTAGGCTATAAGAAGGTCTGTACCAATGCATTTATTACCTACTTCTGCTAAGACATCTAAAGGTAAGAAAAGGGCACAAACACAAACAAATTTAAAGGCAAGGGGGGGGGGTTCGTTGGGAAAAGTGCAAAAATGTATTTTCCAAAGAACCTATATTGCCTTAAAATTAGACTTCCTGGGATGCCTAACTTCCAATTTATGCAAAAATATATATGTATATATCCGGAGAGTGGGTAAGATTTTCAAATTTTTCTAACCTCCTCTATTGTCTTTCGTTGTTGACCTAAAAATCAGAGAAAAAATGGGGAAAATTAGAAGGGGAGGTAACAACCACACGGCTCTGAATTTTCTAATACAAATTCAAAGGCTCAGACCTAAGGCATAAGCCACTTCTTTTAATCTACAGGAAAAAACCAGCAGAAGAAAGGAAGTCTATTTGTTCAGTAGGTTTTCTTCAAATAAATTAACTTCACCAGTTGCCAATGAAAAAGGCGGGCAAATAAACCGGTTTCAGTAGAGACAGATTTGTAAAGTCTCGGGACCAGTAGCTTCAAGACGGGATAACGGCAAGCGTTTACCTAGCACAACCAGTATGTGTGACTAAAAGGAACACCATAACAGATTTTTAAAGTCTCGGGACCAGAAGCTTCAAGACTGGATAACGGCAAGCATTCACCTAGCACAACCAGTATGTGTGACTAAAAGGAGCATCATAACACGCCTCAGACCCATTCAGTAGGGTGATCGCCTTACTAACACTAGGAACAAATAAAGTGGGATTGAGCGTCATATGAGACCGAACCTCGGTTTGGCTAAGGCAAGCTGACGACGACTAATAAGATACAAATGACCATTCCGGTTTTTGTCAGTAATCTCCCTCCGTATATACCACTGGCTACTGCGCGGCTGCCTGTGGAAATCTTGATCGAGCAACGAATAAAAACGGGGGGGGGGACATATCGCGTAGCCCGCTTGGTGAGCACACTTCCAACAAACAGCGAGTTCTGTACCACTGATATAGTGTAGGGCAATTTAGCAGGTAATAGCACTTCACAGTCATGTGACTCAAATTTCTTTCAAAGAATAGATAACTATATCTGGCAATACATCTACTGTCCGTAATAAGGAATCCTTCTATCAGGGTGAAGTAATTAGTTCTCCGCCTGAATTAACCTCACTCTCTTTTCCAGTCTCACTGGGATGCAGCAGGAAGAACATGTCAAGACAACTGGCGATGAGATAAAGCCTCTATCTAGGTATAACACAAAATGACAGACTGCTGCCGACAAAGTAAACCAGTTTATGCACACACAGTCATCGAGAGGCACTCCAAATAACTTATTCTGTTTTGCTCATCAATGGAGGCAGTTACCGAGTTATGCTTCTTGCCTTCAGTGCAGCTCCATGGATTTGCATATGCGAGTGCAGACCAGAATTGAATGATCAATTTGTGAGGCTTGACACTTGTCACAAATGGCATTAGGGGATGAGATAGCGGCCGTACTGTAATACAAAAACTTCGGTAAGAGGGGTCTTATTAGTGGGACCTATGGGAAACCGAAGTCCGCAGCCCAATGTACGAATTGGCTCTGGAAACACCAAACCGTCTTACTTTTTTCAAAAGCAAACACGTCTACTGAACATAATTTAAGTAGTAATGACCAAACGAAATGACCAAGTGCGACCGCGCTACCAGCCCCAAATCAAATGCAAATAAAACGAAATGTCTAACTCAACTTGAGCACGCCGCAAATAAACACAGACACACGACAGTTCGACATCCCCGAACGACGACGTCTACCATGTGACCTACTGCATGATGGGCACAGCAACAGTAAATTGTGCGTTAAATAGTTTTAGTGACGGTAGACTTGCGCAGCATTTACCGCACTCTCCACCAGCGCACAACCGAGCCCAGTATCGGAGAAATTGGGAGCGGGAGCAGAGGTAGTGGCCAACAAAGCTAAACTACCGGTCTACGGGCGCCAAACACGATGGACAAGGTCTTCACACAAACAAGAGGTGACCAACAAAGCTAAACGACCGGTATACGGGCGCCAAACACGATGGACAAAGTCTTCCCATAAACAAGAGGTGGCTCGGATGCAAACTGAGCGGGAGTTCCACAAAGACCACGTTAAGAAGAGACCACTGCAAACTAACTCTCAGTCCTCGGAGGAAAGAATTATCCCGTCAGTAGGCAGCTTTCCAAATCACGGCTTTAAGCGCATCGTGCTAGTTTAAAAGCACGTAAAATTATTTATAGTGAGGAAATGCGCCAAAGCGTCATTGGGAGGGAGCCTTCTGAGTCGATCTCATTCTCCCTTCACTCTCCCAAGTACTGGTCTACTGTCTGAGGTATTCAGCTGCTTAATAAGGGGACTGGGCGCAGGTGGCTGCGAGAGCAAAACGGCCGGTCTATGCGTGCCACACCCGAGCGGACTCTGCGTCAAACACACAACGATTCTACTCGAAAAATCGTTCGCAAAAAGGTTTGCATTATCCATGAAAGACACAAGAGTAGGAGCTCAGTTCATAATCATACAAATACCAACGAAAGCTGAAAAAGCCTGTCTATGAGTAAATGACTGACGAAAGTCCGTCAAAATTAAGCGTATAAACAAAATATTTACATGAGTATTCAAGCTTACCTTGGACCTTTTTCATCCCAGGTAGATAATGGACGAAGTGGTCATGTTTCCTTTGAAGCTCGTCCAATCTAAAAACAGGGTAGATGAACGAAAAAAGAGAAAATTCTTAGAAGGCAGTTGGACTTAAAATTTCACATCGCAATAGAAATATTAGCGCCTACTGTTTTTAACATAAACACTCAAGTACCCCATGAAAGTGTACTGAACTTAGAGTCAACTTAGTCCAACGACCACGGTAAATAAGATGACTGCAAAAATGCTACTCCACGTAAAGATTCGGCGATGGGTGGTAAAATCAGACATATGAATTACTATAAGGAAAGCAGAAGATTGTTCGCTCGCTGGAATCATGGCTTTATTCGTCTGAGCTTTCAAACTTTTACTGGAGTCCATCTTCAGAGATAAAAGCGGCAGCAAAAAAACGAGCAACAGTTATAGGGGCAGGGGGCCAATGAAGCATCTTCTTCTTTACTTATACACAAACACACCTGGGGTGCGAATATTCACCCCTCCCCCCATTGGAATTCCTTATGCTAACTGGTTACGGGGATTCCCACAAAACTCGAATCCTGGAAGATAAATTTCGAAAAACCATTGTTCTGGAGCGATACAATGTGCAAGTGAAGACAACAGCTAACTTTTTGGCTCCTATGAGCAGATAGCGCATTGACCTTCATACCGGGCATGATAAGATGGTGTCGTTTACAAGACATCGACTTGAAAGCAGGCATTGTATGCTTTTGAAGAGGAAAATGAGTATGATGACGCTAGTAAAGAATATAAGTTCCAAACTGTCCAATTTAAATAATTTTAAAGCTAAAGGAATTTAAAGAAATCCAAATGTTCCTTACAAGGTGCTCAATACACTTTCTTTTTGCCCTAATACTAAAACACAGAAAGTGTGTTCGTGTCAGAGAGGGAATCAACACAAAAAATAACAAGTTTAAAGATCAGACAATAAGTGCTACTGTCCTAGGATATAATTAATATAATCAGGTTTCACAAAAGGAGAAACAGGTGGTAAACGTTACTGCCGCAAGGTACAGAATTAGGGAAAACATGTGCAGTAGGCACTGGAATGCACTGTGTGATGACCCAACTCCAGGGTATTTGGCATTATCTGTGGGGATTTAAATTTCACCTACTGGTTGAACCTGATGCGTGCAAATACTTTTATTATATTGGGCGTCTTTTGGTGTGGGTTGAGAAAGTGGACATAATAAGGTTGGAGTTCCTTTATATAATGACAATTTCATATGCCAATGTATCGTGGAATAAGTCTGCGCATTCACACGCGGTACCCTGTGGACGGAGATTAATGTAGGCAAGAAGATTTAACGCGTGAGCTTTCCGTGGGGTAAATCGCTGGGTCTTCTAACACGTACAGGCATGGAAGACCGAGTCGTTCTCGTCAAAGTTCGGGGGCACAGGGGCTTAAAAGTACGGAATTGCACGATTACGAATTCGTACCTTAAGGCTCATTAACAGCGGTGTTAGGCGATCAATTATTTCATCGCAATTAAAATCCTTGGATCTCACTCCTTCGCTTGAAACAAAACAGAAATGCTGCAGAATCACGCCTTCACTCTTACATTGACAGATGAGTGAAATAGATCAACCAACGTAAAGATAAGAAAGTTCCCCTGCGAATTGAAAGCCAAAAAACGGCCACTCAATTTCTACAGCCCTTCGAAAGAAGAAGGCCGCAAGCGCTGTTGGAAAGTCATATCTTCAGAAATATCTACTAGTGGTCTCTGCAAACAGGAGGAGGAGGGCTCTCATTACCTGTCTTTCGCATGTAAACGGTGTCAACCAAATCCCGATAAGGGGTCCAATGGCAAAGTACCTCTGACCGCACGCAAAGACGATTAGTGTATTCAAGGGTCAAACGTCCACAATCCAAACTAAGATGAGAAGATGCTGCAAATAAGTATACCAACTCCAAGAAACATATAAAACACAGTAAAATCAGAAAGAAAAAGTTCTAAGTCAGTTCATACAATATAAAAGAATATTGTTGAGGTCCGAGAACACTGTGGGATACACAGTCAGGTGCCTATCTTTTGAAATGCAAGAATACGAAACAAAGCTATAGGGTTTCCAAGAGAATCCTTGTCCGAGGAAAACATACCTCCTCATGATGGAGTTTAGCTGTGCATCGAAAGAACTGGCAGCATTTCTTTCTACGGTTTTGTAGTAGAGGTTTCCACTGTATTCCTGAAAACGGTGAAGATAGGCTTGCATGCCGTACTCCATTTGCATATAGTAGCTCACGTATCTTCTCCAAATATTTCTTAGGTTATTTGGCGTACCGGGCTTCGCCATTTCGCCCGTAGCAGTCTCAGTTTCGATAGCCTCCGGCAATGGCGTTGGAGTCTTTCTACAACCTAGAAAGTAGATATGATGGCCTGTTATGTTGAATAAGACATTTTTAGTCTTCGCACACCCAAGTGCAGATAGAGCTTTCAGACGATAACTAAGCCATTCAAGTCTTGGTTTGATGAAAATAGTCGATATGTCTAGAACACACTCTTCCCATCACTTAAGCTTAAAGTTCATCATACTCTACCTTAAGAAAGCATACATCAGTCATAAAGCCTAATCACTTAACCCGAGTCTACTCGCAAAAGGCTACGCACTGCAGGCACCAAAACAACCTGATGCAAATAAGCACACTATGCGATCATTCACAGGGCAATTATACCTCTCTGGGCTTTCAGGCCTATGAACTAGCCCACTCTTAGCGACTAGGAAAGAACAGTAACACATGAGAATCTCTGTAAGCTGGCAACGCGACAGCGGGTGGGAAGCAGTATGTCCCCGGCAGAGGCCGGTAGTGGGCTCATGCTGTGGGTCCCGGAAGATAAATTTTGTCTGCACCATCTGGTCGCGAGAGAGTAGCTTTTGATAGCAGGGGACATATGTGGCTCAAGCCTCCGGAAGCTCCCAGCATGTATTTTTACCGGCCAGCGTCATTACCCGTGCCCATGAAGTAGTGGTGGTTTTTCTTCACAGCGACCGGGTACAACGAACCACCTCTCTCCAAACGGCTCGTTTGCGCTCGTGTATTCATGAGTTGAGTCATCGTAGTGTTTGGTCTGAAGGGCAGTCGTGACATGAACTCTGACATACTGCGCCAGATTGTTCATCTGATTAAATTTAATCCTTCAGCAGCATAAATATTGTACGCAAGATAGCTGCCGGATGACTGGCGGTACCCGCGCCAATCTCAGCGACAGTGTGCTATATTGTCTCTGATAACTTTAGTGTATACCGTGCAGAATTCCAGAGGGCTGGTGGCTCTCTGCTGTTTATACCTTGACAGCGCGTATGAAAAAGCGAATGGTAGCTATATAGGCAGCTGCTATTCGGCAACTGGTACGTTAGATGTCGAAATTCGTGTATTAGTTTCTGCGGATCGGTGCAGTGCGCAATTACACCTGTGTATCACTGGGTGGTTGCAGTGAGAGCTGTGAATTTGGGTTACGTTAGTTGATTTTGGATACGCAGTGCTGCTAGGTTCACCAGTATTGCTGCACGTGACAAGGACATCAAAGATGAAAGACTGTCACATCTAAATTTACGTTGTAATGACCTGAAGGTCCAGGAAGATTTTGTTAAGCAGCACCCGAAAACCAGATTGTATGCCACTTCCAACTATAATGAATATGTCATCAACAATCGGGTTAAGGGTTACTTGTAAGCGCTTGTAGGAGATACTCAACAAATAGTCCAGGGTTCGGAAACCAATCGGCGTTCTTTTTAGCTGCTAGTATGTCCTGCCAGTTAAGGTGAAAAAAGTTTGTTGGCAGAGTGTAAAAAGTTACATTAAGTGTTCAATTTTAAGGGTTCTCCGTTACGTCCTACTTCCTTTCAAGCCACTTGTGTAGAACAGCACGCCGTGAAGACGGCTGCTCTCGTCTGTAAGGCTGTTTGCTATGCATACCGGGGTTCTGTGCAGGCGCTATCCAGGTCTGTCAGTTGACTTCCGGGTTCTTAAACGAGGTCTTCAATGTGTTGGTTTTGTTCAAGTTTGCGAGCGCCAGGACCACGTTTCCGTCTAGGAAAGAGGCTCACTCGGCAGGTACACAGCAGTCATCCTCACTATGTGCGCGCTACATCAAGGTTGGGTCTGGTTAAATTTGATGTGACTGTGACCGTGACTATTCAACTCCAGAACCCTTTCCAGCACTTTATCTCTAAAAGCCTTCTGAATTTGATAAAAGACTGGCTTCTTCAATGCCTAAATTTTCGCCTGATTTGGTTAGCCTTTGCAGGGCGCGAACTGTGGATGGTGGGTGCTGTCAGGGTGAGAAGAATGTCACAGCGACTCCAGACAGAATGTTGTTGTTTATAAAATGCCTGACTATCCTTAGATATCAGGGGCAAAATTTACTCGTCCGTCCGTTGACGGTCCGTCGGACAGGTAAAGGTTTTTGTCTAAGGATGCGCGGAAAGAAACGCTGACGATTACTGCGTGTTCGGTGAGCTCAGTGGATGGCGTTGATTAGGGAATGACGATCATTTTCGGTAAATCCGGAGATGCAACAGGATCCGGCTTCGAGGCATGTCCGCTTCGGCTGCTATGTGTAAGGCAAAGTCGTCAGGGCAGGTGAGCATGCATAGACTTGTGATAACCCGCATGCTGCAGATGATGAACCAGAGAAAACACAATCATTAGGGCTTTCCAGGCAATCGGTGAAAAAATCATCTGCGAGTCGGCTTAACACTCTCAGTAAACACGTAGCAGCCACACTTCGACAAATGGTGGATGGTGCTTGTTTTCAAACATTTTGGTCACACCGAGCCTCGGCTCCTTCAAAATGTGCAACATAGACGTTTAGAGCAAATTCTAGTTTCGGGTACATTCCGCGTAAAGAAGTACCACTTCAACGTCCTTGTCAATGATTGTACTCCCCACGTTTGTCTACGCTTTTAGTGCCTATGTGCTCTTGGCAGTACAGATAATTTTCTACCGGCTTCTTTTGACTGAACCGTACGAATATGATCCACGCTCCAAACGGAAACGGTCAGAAAGCCACGTGAATTGCTAACTTCGATGCGCTACAGGCACATACTACCACTTTTCTTGTGTATTTCTCGCCTACCGTAGGACGAGATAGCCAAAGAAAATGCTGAAGTATACGATAGTTGAACTTATCGCCCTGTTCTCCTTGAACCGTCTCAAATTTTACTTTAAATAGACAGATTTTGCTGCTTCCTGAACGACGCTGAACGAAGCTTTAAATTCTCTAAGGTTCCGTAAGGTCACGAGGCGACTACGTCTGCAAAGAACGCAGCGATATCCATACGTGCCAGCAGCTGACCGTGAGCAAGCGTGCGCACATGAGCACTTGACGCGCATAATGAGCTCACGAATAAGATATTACTGCCACCAGCGTTACTAGTACTACTACTACTACTACTACTACTACTACTACTACTACTACTACTACTACTACTAACTACTACTACTACTACTACTACTACTACTACTACTACTACGACTACTACTACTACTACTACTACTACTACTACTACTACCATTACGTCTGCTAGTACTACTTTTACTAATACTACAACTACTATTAATACCACCACGACAATAGCTGTATTTTTGTTAGTGCTCCTGTCACTAGCAGTCAGAGGTATTTGGAAAAAAAGTCAAACAGGTGCGGTTGCCCAACATGTCAGGCAAACTGACTTACAGCGAGCACATGAGCGAAAGAGTTTTTTTAGTAGACTGACGATCACTTGGAGAGTTGAGAACGGTGCTGGCATGATGCCAATTCGATCAAAGTAGAAGACAACGCGAAATCGATTTTGCATCCAGATATTGCGCGATTGCTCCACAAGATCACTGAACACCTTGCTGTAAAAGGAATATCTCAAAGTCAGTCTGAGATAAAACAGATAGACGGGCATTTTGCAGTCCAATTTTAGTTTAACCGTAATCGTTGGACGGCATACAAGAGGAAACAGTGTTTTCGTGCAACGGTGTGCACTGTGCCGCCTACGACTCATCGGAATATCACAAAAATAGCATCCAAAGCCCACGTTAGCTTACGGACAGGCGTTGACGGCAGCGGGTATCGTTAGCATGTAAAACAGAGGTGAGTACACTAGAGGGATGTTGATTACATTTTATTTACTAGGACCCGTAGGTGGCGTATGGCAGAATGACTTTCAGTGAAGAATGGGTGCGAAATAAGCAAGACCCTGAACTTAAAACATAAGCATCAGCGGACCATGCAGCGACAATACTTATAGCCATGACTGGTCGAGGATGTACAGATTGCTCGTACCGAGAATAGTTGGCAGCTGTCAATCTAAAAACGGGCTTTCATTGTCGTTATTCGGTAGAAATTCTCGTACGATTTCTCTTAGAATGAAGGGGCCGTGGGAAAACACCCTCAACCCAGCCACCCACTCTCAGCAGGTCACGACTTAAACGAGCTTTTGGTTAGCGAAGGACGATGGCTCGCGCACTCTAGATTTGCTGGAGACCAACGGCACTGAAATACACAAAATCCTATGCAACACGAGCAACTTTCACCGAGGCAACCACTAGGCACGGTGACGACTCCCTGTCAATTAACCAATAAAATCAGTATTTTTACTGGAATAAAATTTTTATTTGGCTGGCATGGCGGATTCACATTGGAACCCAGCATCACAAGCAGCAGCAAACAAGGGTTACGGGCACACAGGGGGGGGGTTGCCATGCCATCACAGAGCTATTGTAATAAGCCTCTCACACATTCATCGCCGATGGTCATATTTGGGGTGATTAGGGCTTGCACGCCCGAATCCGTGTCGTTAACTGACGCAATTTCCGCATCCATGTTGGTTGTTGACGTGATGCTGACCTGGAAACATGATCTGCCGATAATGAAACTGGAAACAATGGTCACCAGCGCGTTCCCCGTGTGACTAACTAACTTATGAATGTTATTTGTAAGATAGACAACGTGTTTCACATCCAATGCAAATTGGAATGAGCCATATATGACATCTTGCTAGCGCATAGAAAGGTGTGATTTTCCTTCCACGGAATATAGGCTGATTGCAGTTTGGAAACCCTGAACGCAAGTACAACAATAGGTCGGGTTCAAAGTTGTTCGGAAATTGAAAAAGTTTCCCCGAACCTGAAAGATACCTGAAGAAGAAGAAAAAGAAGGAGGAGAAAAATAATGAGGAGGATAAGAATAAGAAGAAAAACAAGAAGGAGAAGAAGAAAAAGAAGAAGGCGAAGGAGAATGAGGAGAAGTAGAAAGAGAAGAAGAAGAAAGAGCAGAAGAAGAAGAAGAAGAAGAAGAAGAAGAAGAAGAAGAAGAAGAAGAAGAAGAAGAAGAAGAAGAAGAAAGAATGAGAAGAAGAAGAAGAAGAAGAAGGAGGAGGAGGAGGAGGAGGAGGAGGAGGAGGAGAAGGAGGAGAAGGAGCAACAGTAGAAGAAGAAGTAGAAAGAGAGGAAGAAGTAGGAGGAGGAGAAGAAGAGGATACAGAAGAAGACGAAATCTGCTACCAAAGGTATATAAAAAATAATATTGTGGCGCATCGAAAGGGGATAGACAATCGTTGAGAAAAAATTTGCACCACTAAACTAACCATCTTTTACAGCGAGTAGTTTACACAGACACCGAAGAAAATTTCATTTAAAGGCCGGTATGCTGCGCGTTTAAAATATCACGAGATTATACTGCATGATAGGTACTCTACTTGAGAAAGGCTACTTTACCAAAAACACATTTCAGTTGACATTCATGAGATAATATATCTCCTGTATGGGCACTAAGGCAAAAGTGCCTTGCAATCGAGAGTAGAGAGAACGCTCGAAACTTGCCTGAAGACCGCGATTAAGAGATTGAGAAAAATCAGCACGGCTATTAGCATGTAAGCAGCATGCAACACAGGGACCACAGGGCTGTGTCGAGGGCACTCTTCGACGGTTTCATTGCAGTTGCCCTCGGCTGAAAAAATCGGGAACCACATACTCTTAAAGGCGTTGGGGCCAGTGAAAAAGGAGCTGCTATAAGAGATTCAAACTTTTAGTTTGTTCAAAAATTTGCTCGATCAGAGCTCATATAGGGCGCAAGAAGATAGCTTTATTCAAACAGCCTAGTTCTAACATATGAATGCGAAATTTGGTTATTCTACTTGCACTTTAGAAGAAGACAAGCGACTTGTTGGAATAATTTGCAAAGATGAAAACACCGGGATGTAATTATGGCAGTTTGCAGATCCTAATCAATGATGTTCGTCATCACGCACATTTTGTGGTTCTGGTAATTAGAAGTGGTTCGGCTGTCGAAATTGAAGCGGGTTGGGAGGTATCTGACAAATATTTTTCGTCAAGGCCTAACGGCGAGGACAGGTTCTCGTGTTTGATGTACTGTTTCGAGCGCGGTTTTAACGTTCGCCAGCAAGGACTCCGGAATGGTGATCGAAACCCCGTAATAAGCCTAAACTATCAAGATTCTGTCTTTTTCTTTCCGTAGGAGGACTTGAATAGGTGGAGGCTCTTATTGATAAATAGGCTGTAAAAATGTCGTGTGAGTGAATTTTAACACAACACGAAAGACTTACACTGTATCGAATTCATGCTCATCGCACGTGAACTGACAGTTCGACCGTCGATTTCGACGAGGTCCACCGTATGCTCCACACCAGGTGGTGCAGGGACGGTGACTTGCGCGTGAATTAGTTTAAAGTGATAGTAGCCTTGCGCTGCAGCTACCGCACTCTCTCCTCCTCCCCCACCTGAGCCCGGTGTCAAGACAGAGTCAAGAAGACCGGAGATGGGAGAGGGCGCAGGTGGCTGGCGCGGCCGGAGCCGCCCCTGGGCGTGCCACCACACCTGGCTCGGATCCCACGGTGTGGGAGTGCCATAAAGGCCACATTAAGAAGGAGCCATTGCAACCTGACTCTCAGTCCGCCAGTCAGCCACTCCACACAAAACACACATTGGGCTGGCCACGCGGTCCGAGTTATCCCGTCAGTTGGCAACCTTCCAAGCCACGGCTTTTAGCGCACCGTGATAGTTTCAAGCGCGTCAGATTGTTTATAGTGAGGAATATGCACTGAGCTGTCGACTCACTCTCTTTCCCCCACCCCCACAGTCAGACTACTGTCCGAGCCGGTCAGTTGCCTGATGTGGGAGTGGGCGCATTGGCTGACGGATCGGCGTACCCGTCTTCGCGCACCACAGCACGACCTGGCCCCCATAACGCACACACCAGGATTCACAAACTCAGGGGATTTGGAGCAGCCATCGCCGTCTGACTCCCAGTCCACTGGTCAGCCACTCGACACACACAGCACATACACTGAGCCGACGGCGTGGTCTGGTGGAAGCGTCAGATTGGCAGACTTCCCAGCCACGGTTTCTAGGAAACCGTGATATACTCCTGGTAAATGGTGATTGTGAGGGTGTAGTCGATGTATTGGTGTAGGTAGTGTGTGCTGATGTAGCTTAGCCTCCGGTGGTTTACCGGAGGTTGTCGTGGAGGTGCATGTGTCCTAAGAGGCCCATGCGGTGTGTAAATGTGCGGGAGCAAGGAGGTCAGTGAAGGTGGGCGCGTCGACTATATGTCGAAGCCCCAGGCACTGGTTCACCAGCCTCCGTGCGATGGATTCGCAGGTGACCGGCCAGGCCGATGCGTGAGTTGAAGTTGCGGGCGCAGTGTGGGCAGGAGAAATCGGTAGAGGCTGGGGCGATGTCATTCATGGTAGTGGGGGTGGCAGGGGCGCTAAGAATGGCAGGAGCGGGAGGGTGTGAATGGTGTATCGGTGTTGTCGGCATTGTGGTGAATTCCGCTGTCATGGATGCGCATGTGACCGAATAGGCCCATGCGATGAGTGAATGCGCGAGTACAGTGAGGGCAGTGGAGGCGACGATCGCTGCTGTGTGATGGTGTTCCAGGCACTGGCTCAACGGTCTCTGTACGATGTATTCGCAAGTGACCGACCAGGCCGATGCGTGAGGTGAATGTGCGGTCGCATTGAGTACAGCTTAGGAGAGATTCCCCATCGCTGATGGTGGTTGTGGTGGTAGTATTGAAGGCGAAGGCAATGGTGGTTGCGGGTGGTGGGGGGTAACAGGCGATGAGTAGATGGATGTGGTCTCTATGATGGTGGGAGTAATGGAATTGATGTCAGGAGTGAGGGTGGGGGAGTCAGAATGAGGGTTGGCAGAATTTGACGTAGAAATTGGAATTGTGGGATTGTTGGTGCATTGCGTCCGAAGATGTCCGACCAGGCCGATTCGCGCGCGGAAGATGCGTTGACAGCGCGGGCATGTTGGCAGGGCCTGGGCATTGGCGGTGTTGGTGCGGGGCGCTGGTGACTTTCGTGCCGCTCTTTTTGGCCTTGGCGGCGGCGATCCGGTTGGCCTCGTAGATTGCTGAACCAGTCTTCACTGATCTTCTCCATGCCGGTCTATCCTGGGCGAGGTCTTCCCAGGTCGCCGAGTTGATTTGCAGTTGCTTCAGCGATTTCTTCAAAGTGTCCTTGTAGCGTCGTTTTTGACCCCCCTGCCGACGAGAACCCGTAGCGACATCTCCGTAGAAAAGTCGTTTGGGTAATCGCTCGTCGTCCATTCTTACCAAGTGACCGCTCCATCGCAGCTGCACTTGCCTCAGCATGGCATGGATGCTGAGGATTCCGGTCCGCTCCAGGACCTCCGTGTCCGGTATCCTGTCTTGCCATGTCAGCTTCAGTATTCTGCGGAGGCAGCTGAGATGAAAGTGATTCAGCTTCCTGGCTTGGTTCGAGTAGACGGTCCAGGTTTCCGCTCCGTAAAGGAGTGTCGTCAAGACGACGGCCTTGTACATCTTCAGTTTGGTGTTCAGGTGAATACCGTGGCGATTCCACACGGAGGCTCGCAGCCGGCCGAAGGCCTGACTAGCTTTGGAAATCCGTTGGGCAACCTCGTCATCGATTCTCGTGTTGCGCGAAATCGTGCTTCCTAGATAAGCGAAGGTCTCCACGTTTTTGAGTTGAGCACCGCTGACATTGATTCGAGGAGCATTGTATTCCGCGCTGGGTGGCGGCTGGTGCATGAAACCGTTTTGGCTGTACTGATTGTTAATCCAAAATCGGCGCAGCCTTCGGCGAAGAGGTCCATGCTCCTTTGCATGTCATCCTCCGTCACGGTGTTAAGGGCGCAGTCGTCCGCGAAGAGCAAGTCATGGACTGTAGTCGTAGACACGCGCGTTGGAGCCTGCATACGCCGACTGTTGAGAAGGCGCCCGTCAGTTCTGTAGGCGATGCGAATACCAGGCTGCTCATCACGGTAGGCGTCCATCAGCATAGCCGAGAACATGAGACTGAAGAGGGTGGGGCCAGTACGCAACCCCTGCTTCACTCCGTTGGTCACTGCGAATGCTTTCGGATACCGTCCTGTTGTCAGTGACGCGCGCCGTCATCCCGTCATGAAGCTGACGCACCATGTGCGTGAACCGCTCAGGACAACCAAAATTTCTGCATGACTTTCCACAGTCCGTCACGATTCACCGTGTCAAAGGCTTTCGTTAGATCCACGAAGGTAGTGTAAAGGTGAGTTCGCATCTCCTGACACTTCTCTTGTAGCTGGCGGGCGGCGAAAGATCATATCGGTTGTCCTCATGGTGTCGGCGGAAGCCACATTGGCTTTTCCGGGGAGCAGGCCCTGCTCTAGATGACCGTTAAGACGATTGAGAAGGATACGGGCGAAGATCTTCCCGGCGATGTTGAGCAACGAGATGCCTCTGTGATTATCACAGAGTTGCCGGTTCCCCTTCCGTTTGTAGAGATGGACGATGGTCGCGTCTTTGAAATCCTGAGGAACTTGTCCTTGGCGCCACATCTCCTGGAAGAGTGTTGTGAGTTCTGCCATCAGCCGGGGCCCACCGTGCTTGTAGACTTCCGGTGGGATTGCGTCGGATCCCGGTGCTTTACCGCTGGAAATCTGCTGCACGGCCCGGATGGTTTCTGGTAGGGAAGGCGGCAGATCCAGGTCATTGTTCGTGTCCACTTGAGGGAGCCGGTCAATGGCAGCATCGGAGATGGCTGATGAGCAATTAAGGACACTTCTAAAGTGCTCGGCCCAGCGCTTCAGAATTTGCGATTTCTCTGTCAGCAGTGTTGTCCCATCAGAGCTGAGCAGCGGTGCGGACCCCTTGATACACGGGCCGTAGATGGCCTTGATGGCTTTGAAAAAGTTTTTCATTTCATTGCGGTCCGCATACCCCTGGATTTCTTCAGCCTTTCGGATCATCCAGGCATCCTGCATCTCCCGCAGCCGTTGTTGTACAAGGCACCGGCATCTGAAAAAGGCTGCTTTGGTGGCGTCAGTCCGAAGGTCCATGTAGGCTTTGTGTAGTCTATTCTTCTCCGCGAGTAAGTTGCTGATGTCGGCGTCATTGTCGTCAAACCAGTCCTGGTGTCGACGGTGTGCGCGTCCGAGTACATCGAGGGCGGTGGACTGGATGACATTTCGCAGTTGACACCATCGTGTCTCCACGGTATCGTTATCATCTGGAGCATGCAGGTCTCCAGTTTCCCGGTTATTTTGGTTGCTGAAATCAAAACAGTGAGCAGGCAAAATTTAATAAAAGAGTATTTAACTTACATGGCGGCCTCTTTACCTTGGGGCCTTCGTCGGGGTTGCAGTCGGAGCCTCATCTGAGAAATGACGAGGCGGTGATCTGTCCAACCATCGGCATCGCGGATCGCCTTGGTTACCAGCACGTCCTGTCGATCTCGCCTCCGGACGAGAACATAGTCCAGCAGATGCCAGCGCCGCGACCGAGGGTGCATCCACGTGGCCTTCTCCCGCGTCGGAAGGCGGAAGAAGGTGTTGGACAGCAGGAGACGGTGTTCCGCACACGTGCGCAGAAGAAGGAGGCCGTTAGCGTTGCAGCTACCCAGACCGTGGGGACCCAGCACTCCCTGCCAGGCAGCGTGGTCCGTCCCGACGCGGGCATTGAAGTCACCAGGGCGACAATTAACTTGTCCTCTTTCGGCACAGTCGCCAGCAAGGCGTGCAGGTCCTCGTAGAATTTGGTCCTTCGCCGCATCAGAGCTCGTCATTGGGGAGCGTAGGCGCTGATGATGGTGGCGAACTGGTCTCCCCGAAGAGGCAAGCGGAGGCTTATCAGGCGATCATTGATACCCTGCGGCAGACAGGGCAGACGTCCCACGATGTCGTTACGGATGGCAAAGGCAACACCAGCGTCGCGTCGCTCTGCCTTTGGCCGGCCGCTCCAGAAGAAGGTGTAGCTGGCCCCCACCTCCTCCAGCTGACCCTGCTCAGAGAATCGGGTCTCGCTGAGAGCAGCAATGTCCACCTTGTAGCGCGCCAGTTCCCGAGCGACTAGCGCCGTCCGCCGTTCCGGCCGGTTGCTCCTAGGATTGTCTACAGGGAACCGAACATTTCCAGGCTGCTAGTGTGAGTGGACTCACCCGAGCAGCCTGGAGAGTATGGCGAGGGGGATGAGGACGGGGGGTATTGTTGTTTGTTTGAGTTTTTACGACCGCGTAGTTTGCGATCTCAGAGCCGCGGCCGGCTGCAGAAGACGTGAGAACCAGCATTTTTTTAGGGCACATTTTCTAGCCCCTTCCTCCGCGAGGAGGCAAGCAGTCGCTATCCCCTAATAGGGTTGCTCGGACATCCCAGACGGCTGCCGAACTCCACTATGGGTCACGGTTTTGGTTTTAGTGGAAGAACGACCCGAGTTAGTCTAGGGCCGCCTACGGGGTTGCTGTCGCCCCCACCGTAGGACTTTTTGAGAGGGGGAAGGATGGGAAGTTCGGGAGTCAGACATACCGGGTGTGGAGGCACACACAACACCGGAGACCCTCACCTGGTTTAGCCCGCCGGTCGTGACGGTTGCCCGGGGTGTGGCCGCTGGGAAGAACCCAACTTCGAGGAGCCACAGGTGAGAGTTGGGTACCAGTTAGAGGCGGCCACAGGAGCATTCACCACCTGTATGAGACAAATGGAGCGACCAAATGCAAGCTGTGTGGTGCTGCCCCTTACTAGTACCCCTACACCCCGCACGTGAACTAATGACACGATTGGATGCAGGCAGTGACTAACCCAAAGTAAAACCACCATCTACGTTTATACGGCTCGCCTTTCCCTACCGAATGAACAATGTAACACAGATGGATAGGCAGCCAAATACGTTTATTTTAGCTTACCTTTGATGGAGCTATTAAGGTGAGACCGCGGTGTCAGCCCTACTTACTAAGACCGTTGGTCAAAGTCACGAAAAGATAATTCACTGTCGCAGTGGAGCAAACTTGCATCGGACCGCAGAGCTTCTGATGAACGAGGTCGTGAAATGAGTTGGCTTATGTGTCAGGGTTTAAAAGCCAAACTAGGTCCGAGTTTTAGATTTGAGAAGGATCGGAAATACACATGTCATTGGGGAGTCAATATTTTTAAATATACCGGTTTCAATTAACTGACAAATGGACAGAGTCGCAACAAAATCGCAGACAGGGGGGATAGCACTCAATGACTTCTAGCTAGCCCGCAAAGTTTTTCGAAAATCCGGCACCATCGCTTAATTAATACAAAGGTCCGCGAGTAGAGGGCTTTCGAGGTATCAGTTAAATTTCCTGCATGTGAATGCGAGCCTTGGTGAGCGAAAATTAAGGAGTATAATTTTTTCGATCAACAATTTCAAGAACGAGTATTCGACTAATGTACGCGGGTTCCGTGTCGACTGAGAAAGTGCGTCATTGTTCAGACAAAATTTAGAGGAGAAAGCCCACCACATTGGCTACGAATTGCTGCCATGAATCTGTAGTCGACTACTCACTGAAGTAAAGGGTACACGACCAGCTTAAAACTCCGCTCAACACAGTCCCTGAAGATACCAAGGTGGTTCTCGGACCTTCGAAATCCTGTATCTACAGATGCTGGCTGCTCAGACTCATTAGACACGATGCTACAGCTCGAAGCGTGTACAGGGTCGTCATGCGTGACACCAAAGAGGTCTAATAACAAATGTAGACAGTGAAGTCTTTTGAAAAGCTGACGGCGAACTGATTTCAGTGCGAACAGTTAGGTAGACCATTTTTGAGTTAGCTTATCGTCACAAGAAGATCATGAACGGTGATTCTTAGTGATGCAATGACGATGGATTTCGAGGAAGCTAGCCTAGGGCTTGTACAAGCCGTTTAAGCTAGTCCATTGTCCAGGTGAAAGCTCGTCGACCTAAACGATATATAGAGGAAGGAGGACATTGACGATCCCACGTTTTTTACCGTGCACAAGACAAATGCCCCTGCGGAGATGTGAAACATAATCTTGACGAATTTTCCACGGACAGTAGACGTCAGACTGGCCAATCAACAACGATAAGCTGACGACAATAGTTGCACTATTCAGTGCATCAGTTGTCAGTGATGCGTCCGGTCAGTTATCCCCGAAGCGCCACGTTGGTAACTGCGATATTTAATTCCTTGTCTGTCAAAAGTGACTATCGGGAGTTGCTCATGGGCTCGGTGACCGGTTTTCATTCCTCCGCGACATATAGTGCAGAACTTGACAAGAGAACGTTTGGAAAAGACAGTTCTCCAGTAATGAGCCCCTCTGAAGAACTGGATAAGTGAACCTATGCGATTTGAGGGTTAATATACTGGTAGAAATACGCTGATCAACACGAGCGCTTAGCAAACAGTTCAGTTGATGAATGACTATGCTCGTTTTGGAATTCAGTTGCGAATAACGCTGAGAGGACTTTCAGTCAAGTTTTGGGCGAGCAAGCGAATAATGCTTCTTTAAAAGTTATCTGAAATGTCAATAGCGAACAGCTGCAACTACGGGTGGAGGGGTGGGTACGATACGGATAAAAAAATAATCAAACAGGTCTGTCTACAGAAAAAGAACAAGAGGCATAACTTACCATGGAAAAATTCGAAAGACATCTCGCCAAACAGTTGGAAGTAGGGGTAGTAGAATATGTTAAAGATGAGATCCCAGTCGTACTCTTTGAACTGTGGGAAGAGCAACACCTGAACTGCTGCGCCATAGGCAATCATAATGATGAAAAGGATGATGGCTGCATTGAGCAACTGCACCCACATCTTGTTGATCATGACCACCAGTGGACCGTAGTAACGTGAGAGCATCATGAAGTTGAGGAGTTTAGCGCTACTGAGAATGACTAAAGGGAGAGGAGCAAATAAGGAGTCTCTCTCTGGTATGACTCGGTCATAAAATTTTCGCGCCTAAGAGATAAAGCATGAGGCATGCGCTCAGCTGCGTTAGAAATTTTGAGGAGGGGAGTTTTACACAACTGTGGTAATTTAGATAAAATTTTGAGCTTTTATGTTATAATCTTCACAAATAATTGCAGCAGTAGGATGAGGGAAGATGGAGGCAGTGGTGCTAATGAGGATGGCGGCGGTATTGCCCCATATATTATCAATTATGAGGATGGTGACAGTGATGATAAGGACAATGACATTGACAGTAATATTGCTTTTTAGTATCACTTGTGGCAGATAGATCAGAACAGGATGGGTATACGCAATCATTGAAATCAAAATTCTAGTTTCAGATTCGAAAGCAACATCAGGTAGGCTAGAAAATGTAATGTCTGACTAAACAATATGTTATTTGGTTGCAGAGCTTAAGCTACAAACGTCTATGAAATGTTAGTCTTACAAAGAACGACTTCGAGCCAACGCCTTTAGTGACAAAAAACAGCCAGTGATTAGTTTGGCGGAAGACGTTAAGTTTTTTTCCAAACAAATTTCTCACTCGATTTGGCACAAAACTGTTGTCATTACCGCAAATGACAACGGAGGAGTTACACCTATTTCTTTACTTGAGACAAGCGGCACACTTATTGAGACGAAGAAACCGCCTGCAGTTCTTTTAATATGCAGATGGATTGCAAAAAAATCAAAACCAAAATGGACAGGTTTATTGGAAAATATCAGCGTTAACAACGAAACTCGTGCATTGTTTTTGGGCTTTAAAATCTAGGACACATCCGCCCCGTAAAATGCCTCTTTTTCGTAATACAGACTGGGTGAAATTACGGCCCAAAGGATAATCTACTCGTGACTTGTTTGAGGGCGCAAATTGAGCACTTGTGAGTGTTATTGGCAAAAACACAGACCAGTGTTGGAAAACGTTTTAGAGCCACAAGTGACTACTCCAGAATGTGGTTCGAGTACGAGAGAGCTACAGTTCACACTGCCAATCAGACTAGGAAAGTACTAAGAACTATGTTTTATCCGATGAAGAAATTTCAAAAATGCAAGACCCACATGTCCCAGCTGATGACATAGATTTGTCTGTTAGAAGGTCTGAAGAAGCAAGTATGCGCGACCTTCGCGCAACCGCTTCAGACCTTGACAGTCCTATTGGCATGCTAGTTGAAGCAGAAAGCGAGGACATGTATAGTGTTACTAAAAATTCGCATAAAAGAGCGCGAAGGCGGGAGGGCATAGCTCAAAAGACCTACTTTTCCAGTCATGCTTCCATAAGTAAAGTTAACCTTTAGATGCACACTGTAATTTAAATTTCAAGGTAAAATGCTGTTCAAAAATTGGTTGAGTGCAGTGAGCATGACTCTCCAGTCTCTGAAGCTGGGTAGATAAAACAACTACCCAAAACACCAGACACCTAATAAATAGCTCCCGGTAAACGCCTCTTCTTCCTTTAACATACCACCTGGGAATCGCATGTTCAGTACTATTTATATTCGTTGAATTACTTAACTCCTATGAAACTTTTGGCCCAACAGGTACTCATTGACTCCAAACGAGCAGTACCATAATTATCGACAAAAAATAAAATCGGATACTTCGGTGGAGACGGCATTAAAAATAGTTAGCAGGGTTAGGCCCATACAGAATAACCGTAATCAGCAGCAGTAAATTGCTCCCTAACTGCTTTTTGTTGAGAGGACGTGAAAAACTGAGCTGTACCGATCTACAGCTGCAGAATAAAGTTCAAATGTGGTTCTGGTGGAGGGTAGGCATACTCACGCAAGAGGCTGTAGGCGTATCTGGCATAGAGAAAGTCCCTCTCCATGTTAATGCGGCAGCATGCGGCTATTATGAACACCAAATCGGCCACGAAATAGAGAGGAATCCAGGGAAATGTGGAAAACAGAGAGCCAAAACGAGTCCGGTGCGTCCCTGTTCCACCAATGCACTACAAAATTCCACATGGTAAAGGTGAATAGAAGAGGATGCAACAAACAAAAAACAAGAAACATTCATAACATATTAGGAAAGTTTAGTTCGGCGACGAAACTCATCAAATGTTGTGATCTCAATTCCAACAGTAAGCGCTGTGTAAAGTCGAAGTATTGGCCAAAACCGACAGGAAAAAGCAAACTTTTCACGTGTAATATATTTTTTAGTGATTTGAACAGCTACCAACTGTAGTTTCCCGTGAAGACCGCTTGCCGTAGGACAAGGCTGCGTGCTCGTGGGCGTTTTTTTCTGAACAGACATTAACCGTGTCTAGGAAAGTTAATATGAGGAACCTTTGTGTCGCCGATCATCGAAAAGTTCGTCCGAGCGAATCCGGATTCTGCATGGAAAACAACGTCGTTTTCAATTTAAAAAAGATAGGTGACATTTTGGAATGCAGGAGTGACCATTTTGGCCGCAATATCCGTATAATAGGCGACCGTATTACATGCAAAGCTAACCGTTACTCAACCTATTATTCTCGTTCAGGTTAGCATTCAATGCCGGGTTAGTAGGATCGGACACTATATTTCGTTGGTCGTAGGAGCAACGATGTATCGGGTAAAATGGCAACTTTCTAGGCGTCGACTATTAGGACGCAACATTAGTTTCAAGACGCTTAGGTGCAGCCTCATTCAAGCTTCCGTGGAGGGTCCGTAAAAAGTGAGTCAGGTCAACTAAGAATGATATCGCGCGATGTAAAGCCACCGGATCTCACAAGCTGCACGTCTGGGGACAAAAAACTAATGCACAACCCTACTAACCCGGCAACTAATGCTAACTCTAACGAAAAAGATGGATAGGGTTAGAATTAGGTTGGTGCTCTGTTTTTCTTCATTTAGTTTAACCCACACAACCTCTAATACTACCGGGTCTGTATTACTCGCTGACGTATCCTTTGCTCCCCGAGTTGGGTCGCATATTTGGATCTTGCCGAAGAAGCAATTACAACGCCATTGTTCGTCTTAAGGAGGAGCTAAATGCAGCTTTAACTCATCGTAGTAAGTTAAGTGTATTCGCTGTCTTAGGGTGAGTAGGCTGGGGGGCTGAGTTATCAAGTTAACTCAGGATTCGTCGGAGTACCACCGCGATAAAGTGCACTTGAGTAGTAATACCGATCGGTTGAAAGTAGTATACGGAATGTGAAGTAACGTTTTCAAATACTTAATACAACGTGTAATGAATAAAACATCCCTAGAAATGGTGGATATGCCACTGTGGGAGTCGATCATGAGCACAAAGAACACACAGTCAAAAGTTCGGTGAATAGGAAGGTGAGACCAACTTCTTCATGCACATGAACCAAGTTGATTGCTTGCAGGATAAAGATAGATTATCCTTGACTTTACCGAAACCAAATAGGCTGACGCGCCTCTTTTTAACCCGACCACAGTCTTTTTTAAACGAACATGTCAGGTTTCTTAAACAAAGAAGACTCGCATGAAAAATATTCTAGACGACATTCAACGATAAAAAACGGATGAATATTTCCTTACTACTCTGTGTATGCTGAATAGGCATTGAAAAAGGATTCTTCTGAAATAGAAATTAATACTGGCCCATTTCAGAGTGTCGTTTGAAATGTAATTTGAATGAGGTATCGGGCGAATGACTGACAAGGTGTCAGATGGAAAGATTTATGTAACCTTAGTTTAACCGTCATTCACACGCTGATATAATCATAGAATTATTTAATGCGTAGGCTATGTGGAGCTTTTGAAAATGAGGCACAACTCGTGCGCCACTGGCGTCTGTTGGCTACAGTTTATCCACTAGACCAGATAAAACGTATGTGCTGTAGCACAAATGTGACTTCGAACATGACTTAGAATTAGATTAAATAACGCTTAGGAGCTAAGCTAGTGCAGATTATGCAATAACGTGTCTACCGTAAACGATAAGAACGGCCCCTGTCGCGGAGAGAACGCCATAAGGACTTGCGCCTGAATTTTTATTAGAGTTGCAGACCTCCGGTAAGAATGCCTTGAATGGCCGCCTATACAGGACAGGAGAAGAGAAACCGCACCGCCTGCTTAAAATAGGTAACATTGCGATAAATTTCAGGAAGGGTAAATATACCCGTGTCTTGACGCCAACACTGAACCTAACCTCAAACTCAAAGGTCATCTTTATCTTAGTCCCAGCCCTACGCTAAAAACACTACAGTTACCACGATAATAACCCCAACCCTAACCCAAACTGCGACCTTAATCTAAAACTTAAACCTAACCCTTACCTTAATCCTAAACATAATTTCCTTGGAATTTAGCGCAAAGTCGCATGCATCGCGGGTGGTTCCTTTTACCGCTTTCTTTTTAAGTGGCTATGCAAGGCATCCTTACCCCCTATATCTCCCCACACCCTCTCTCCACATTCGTTTCACTCGGTGATCGCACTTCAGTGAGAGTGGCATCCAAAGCATACTAAGAGGCAGCCATTTCAGTTTAACTCTCCGTCCAGAGGATCGAGTTATCAGGTCAATTGGCGAGGAGTACCAGTAGGTATTAATAATTTTAAAGGCACTCATTCCCGCTGTTTAACCGTAACCCTGAAATTGCACCTTGTCCAAACCTTACCCCTAATCCTAATTTCTCCGAAATTTAGAGTGAGGCCACCTGCATTACAATGGGGGTAGATTTCATTCCATGTCTTACCGAGGAAACATTTCGTTGAGTCTGAAACATAATCTACAGAGAGAATGAAAGACCGACTGACAATCACAGATGAAATGCATGACTTCGGAGTTTGAGAAAGAAGCCCGAATCGGGTAAATCGGCGGTTATAGGGCCCATTCCGTAATAAACGATTGCAAGCTGACAAACTTCGAGATTTGCAAAAAATCTACATTAAAAAATTTCCGAACTGATAAAAAATAAAGTTTGTGTCAAGTGTCCGTTATCCAATAAATCAGGCTGCATTTAAATTCCCTATATTTGGAAGAAACTTGCAAGCCGGGATGCAAACTTACTGTGTATAGGGTTTCCACAATCCAGCCAACGGAGTATACCATGACAATTATTTCACAGTACGATAAGCGCGTGCTGTACAGTTCGAATAGAAGAGTGTACGAGAGAATGGCGAGGAAAACAATCAAGGCTATCTAAAAAGGAGTAGGGATGACAAACGCAATATTCAATGACCAAGTTATGAGGCATGACTTTTGTGGTAATCAGGAGTATTTTTGAAAAAAATCACTCACTTTTGTATCTTAACTAAAGTCTGAATAGGTTAATGGGCTTAGTCCTTGGAAAGAGAATAAACTTCAAGGGGTTGGAACTTTTCCTAACGCACTAAAGACAAAAAAAATCTCCAAATTGCGAAGGAAACGTGCAATTCCGAAGTACTACGTATTGAATAAGTTAGAAACATTCACAAATTTTAAGGGAAAAAGTGACTTCTAGCGTTTACTGCTGAACAGCATTTTCAAAGAGACGGCAGCAGAACATGAAAGTCAAACATTCTACTGTAAGCCCTTTGCTGTATGTCTGAAACGACCTGTTATGACACCTTGACTCCTCGGTACGGCGCACGAAGCCTATTTCCTTCGGCGGCCAACCCGGCCATTGCCCCGGGACCTCTTAGAGGCACAGGGAGTCTGCTGACGAAAATTGACGCAGACAAACGCAGCCGCCTCTCCCTCCCCACTCCCGTTACAGTAATAGCTGCAGGAGGGGGCCAGTCGGTTTTTAATAATAAATGTTCGTATATTTCATTTGAAAACTCTGACTAAAATTAGATATTTCATTGACCATTGCGTATTACTGGGATACAACTTATCACCTTTTTGCTGTGATCAGAATGGCATGCGGGAGTGCAATGACCTTACCTATATTCAGCATTCAGATTTTGTCTAAGTTAAGGTAACCATTCTAGAGTAAGACGTCGGGTGAATTGGTTAAAAAACGCCAAACCCCAGGCGTTCTCAGTTCCTAAAGTAACGGCGTTATTCTCGACTAATCCAATTACACATTAACCAAAAAAGACAAGTTATATGCCCCTTTGGAGCAGGACCGGGCGGTAGCTGCAATAAAGGGTTGAAGAATAAATGCTGGCTTGGTCCCAGAAGGGAGTGAACGTTTATAAGCTAGTCTTGTTGGTACATTTAAAGGACATCGTTCAGGCGTCGCATAAGACTACCAGGTATTTAGCAGGGTGCAAACGAGGTACCCATAACAACGTCCAATAACAACAATTGAGATGACAGCGATCCAATTGTCTACCGCGGTCCTGTTTTTACAGAAGTTCATGCAAGCCCTGTTAAAAATCGATCAGCCAGTAACGCATATGCGGGTTGGATCTAGCTAATTGCCCCAGTGTTCGTTATGCCGGATTATGTATTTTGCGATGAACGATTATCGAAAATTGTTAGATGGTGGTCAATTTGCCTTCAAAATTTAGCAAAGGGGATTTTCGTGTAACGAATACACAAAGAACTTACGAAATTGAATGCAAATTTGGTTCGGGGTGAACGGTAAAATATCCTCACTTTGGTACAGAATGCGTCCAAGTCAACTGGCTTTGGTGCCGTGGGCTCAAGGTCACCCTCGAGAAACTGTGTTGGAACAGATGCTCTCATTTCATCGAGTCTAGCATGTAAGGGTTTGCTCACTTGGAAATGCTTAGAGAATAGAAGAAAGGGACAGATCAGGACAAGGAGTAGGCGCATGAAGGAGAAATTCACGCCGTTTTCCCAAGTCAATGAGACCATGTTCTGAAAAGGACTCGAAGAGACGAAATTTAGACAGTCGGAGTTTGCTGCGGCTACTGGGGTGCTATCCGTCTCCCAGGATGGTTTGTACTCCAAAAGCATCGCGGTCGTCATGTCCTAGATTGAGTGAAGATATATCAAGATTACCCACCTCACCAGGATAATTTTAATCGATTGTAGCAAGGCAAGTAACCGTGCTCTTAAGTACTGAAATTTCAAATACACCTGACAAAATTTGAGAGACTAGTCACTCAAGCCTGTAGGCTCTAATGTCGGGGTGCAGGCCAAAGGTTGTCCAATCAAATCTGGAAAAGTTTAGGCTGTTCTCTCCGTCAAACGTCCGAGGTTATAACGATAACCTTGTTCAGTGTTAACACTGAACAAGGGGATAGAACTGCTGATGGTGAATCGAATAAAGTGACTGAACACCTACATGCTCATATGAAGTTATGAATTCCAATATCTATTCAAAAATTTACAATTTGCCCACATAGTTAAAAAAACACGCAGCGCAAGATACCACTTAACCACCCCTCACAATATGGAGATTTGTGACAGTCTACGTAACTGCGGACTTGCAGTTGACTCATTTCGTTCACTTGTCGGTGATGTTGCCGTTGTTGTGTAGAAGACAGTTACTTGGATAGACAGTCTAACAACAGGTCCCGTAGGTGGCAAGGGGGTTGCTGTGAGAGACAGCGAACAGTTGAAAGTGGACAGCGCGGGTAGATCCAGGTCTTGCAGCTTCTACGTCGAAAATCCCAAGTTGGAGGGTTTAGATTGCAGAGGTTAGGAGTCCTGAGGGTGCCGCTCAATAACGGCCGGGGTATTCGAAGGAAGAAAGTTAGTTGTCGGAAGGTTGTCATAGAGCTGTCAAACAATGGTTATTCTGGTCCAAAGTCTGCTTCGGCAGTGCAATGATGCGCTGATCCAGAAGGCCAGTGCAAGCCCTGAATACCCAGTGGCAATAAGGGAAATTGAGAACTGGCTGGGTGTTGAAATCGTTTCTTGGCCTTCCTGTCTTGCCATCTGCCCCCTTTGCTTGATCTCTCGTCTTCGGTTAGCTTTAAAGATTACTGTGCCACCTTTAAGGGTGATTTAAGATGCTGGGTAATCATATATGATCGTTTCCTCGGAAGCTTGGCTGATTTTAGACGGTAAAGAAAGGCCCTTAAGGTGACCTTATGGTGCGTTTTCGGTCTTCCTCGTCATCGATAGCATGTAGGAGAAACATCGCAGAAGAATCTAAGGCATGCGAAAATTTAATATTATCCTGATGTGATTACCCTGGTGAGGTTTTAGTTTTTCCAGCATTCCGAAGATGCTGAGCATGCCAGATTCCTGAACGTGGGTGTCCCGATTTCGTTCTCATCACATCGTCTTCAGAATATTTCAGAGACAATGTAAGCTGTCCAGATCTCTTAAAGAAATATAATTATGTCTGGAGGACGGATTTCCACTTCTACACTTGGAAATTAAGGAGCTGGGCGATTTGATAAAGGAAAGTGAGACCTGCCGAGATGCTTAGCAGCATCTCCCTAACTCACTCTTCGAGTGCGACTCGGATTTCAATGGAAAAATAGTACGAAGGTTAAAGATGAGCGTGGGAGTGGGTAAGCCCGTGTCTGAGTGTGCTAAACAGCCACAGTGTCCTTACGTGTAAACTAACTCAAAGTGCGTATGACCTTTGCTCAGTGGGCATTGGCAAAAGTCGTAGTAGGATGTTACAGTAGTAGGATCACAAATCTGATGCAAAATCGAGTTAAATGGTCAGTCAACAATCTACCAGCCTTTGTAATAGTAGGTTCCGTCATGCGTTTCTCTTACTCTCGCTCTCCCTTCGCAACACGCACCAGTGAACAGTGTAAATCAAACCGAAAGGACGCCATGACTACCGAGATAAAGCATGTGTCTAGCGCGTGTCATAAACCTTTATGCTTCCACCAGGGTCCACAACAACCCAACTTCAGGATTAATAAGCACCACAGAGAGCAGCGCCCACCCAGAGTATGACAATTTCCCTGCGTCATAATTTACGAGGACAATCCCAACTATCGAGATAGCAGTGATGAGTTGAACGTATATCGGATAATAATAATGGAGACTTTCTGCAGATCAGCATCAATTGGCTAACCTGGCAGAAAGGCCACGTTTATATGCGCCATCCAGATTCTGGTCCCTTAAAACAAATTAACTTAAGTGCGCCCAACAAGAGATCCCGACAGGGTGTGGGTTGCCATAAGCCATATAAAAAGAGCTATTAAAACCTGGTTGGTAGTTCAGAGGACATAATTACCCCGCCAGTTGGCAACCTTCCATGCTACGGGTTTTTGAACGTCAACAAAGCGTCAGATACATTACAGTCTATTGGGCAAGAGGAGGCCTACCAGTGCTTAATGAGACATGCACGTGGACTCCACATGATTTGGATTCAAATGCAGACGGCTGGCTGGCAGTTTCTAGGATCGACTTATCCTGCCAGCCGGACAACTGTCCGCCTGCGACTTCTACAGTTTTGTGGTAGTTCGAAAGTGCGTCAACTGGATAAGTGTAAGGCAGGATAAGCCTTAGTCCTGTCGTGCTGCCGAAGTAAACAGGGCAAGTGGAGATGCAACCAGGAGCAGTGGCCGGTGTGGCACACATTTCCCTCGTAACACATGTCACACACCCGTTTGCACAAGAGCTCAGGTCGGTCAAGGGTGTCCTAAGTGCAACTCTGATAAATAAGAAAGGATTCACACATGCATAAAAGACTCGTTTTTGAAAGCCTTAAGGGAAGAGAAACAGATAATTTATAGAAACCCTCTTACCGCATCTTGCTCCTCACAGACGCCGACCATCTCCACCGCAATATCTTCGAACTCCTGTGCGAAGGCCTCGTACATGTCGATGTTCTTCGTGTCATAGGCCGGCACGCGGGAGCTCATCTTCCTAAACAGGGCAGCCCCGAAAATGGCCAGGCACAGGGGATGACTGCTGAGGTTGAGGAAGAAAGTCGCCATTTCCAGTCGTGCGTGCATGGCCGCCCAGATGGTTAAATGCTGGCACACACAAAGAAAGAAAGCAGAGAAGTGAGAACGGATACTCTTCACACCAACTTCTGGAGTGATGCGCGCACACGTAAAAAGTGTCATAGTCGAGAAAAAAATAGGTGAACGTGAGTGAATGTCGTGAGAAAATGCAGTCGGGGCTAAGACTTCACATGTATGACCTCAAGAGCGGCTTCGTACCCCTGGGGTCGTATATATGTTCAAACGCGTTCCAGGAGGTCGATGCGGAGTTAGTGTGAGAGTGGGATCTGGCGTAAAGGGAACGTGCAAAGTCTTCACTTCGCAATGCCTGTACGACGGAAAAGTAGGCTTGAGATTCTCAAAAGGTTTCCTTTAGGCGTGATTATAGATTGTAAAGTTTCACAAAGTTACTTGGAATCGCCTTTTTTAGGAGCAATAATATCTCTTTTACATGCCAAGATGAACGGTGGGGTAAGACCGCAGGAAGCAAGCGGTGTTGCACCCTCTGAATTTATGTAGTTGTGGTATCCTTTGGCTCACATAATGGATTTTACCAAAGGAGAACTTGCATTCACAAAATTATCTGATTTGAAAAGAGATGGTCATATACAAACAAGGTAACTTTGGGAAAGTATCTGCTAGCCTGGAGATCGAGTCCTATGAGATGCTAAAACAGTGGGAAAATTGCATGAGTCCTGCGATACAGAACGTATTTTTCGGCAAATTGAAACGCAACATTTTAAGTTATATGCTTAACAAGAACAGAAGAGAGCAGGATATTCCTACAAACTTCGAACGAAGAACAGAGGGAACCCGGAAGCTTCATTCTAACCATGAAAATTTGTTAAATATAAGTTTGTGATAAAGTGGATTTTTTTGGTTTTGCGCAACGAACCTATGCAGTGAACTAAAGCTGATATAATTCTTTAAGCATTTTCACTGATTAGAGATGGGATCACATTTTCCGCTCATAGTGGAAACGGATGAGAGAAAAAATAAGGGTTTTAGGCCATGTTTGCGGATGGATGTGCCTGATTTATTCATTTTATTTGAGTTTTCCAGCCACATATTTGAAAGATGAGGGCTCCCCTTTAAAGAGCCTGCGGAAATATGGGCAAGAATGTAATATGCGACCCAACTCAGGGAATAAAGGATAGGTCAGTGTGTAATACGCGACCGTACTACCTGCCAACCTAACCCTAACTCTATTCATTATGCTCTTTATAGTTAGCAATCGTTGTCGGGTTAGTAGGGTCACACAATATTTCGTTGGCGGTAGGAGGACCGAAGTATCGGGTCGAATAGCAACTTACCAAGCGGCAACCATTAGGACACCGCGGTAGTAGCAAAACGCATACATTTTATTTTTATAATGAAAGGTCGCACAGAGCGGGCATAATTCTTACTTCCATCAAGGGTCCAAATTAAAGTGGGTAAGGTCAGCTAGGAATGATATCGCACATATTGGTCGACGTAAGGTAAAGCAACCTGATCGCGCAATCCGCAAACTTGTCGGGGCAACAAACTATTGAGCGACCCTACTAACCCGGCAACGAATGCTAAGCCTAAGGAAAACAATGGATTGGAAAAGAATTAGGTTCGCGTTATACTTTTGTGCACTGAGCCCCATTCACATAAACTTTAGTACCACCGCCCGCGTAATACTCGCTGACCTATCCTGTGTTCTCTGAGTTGGATCACATATTACGTTCTCGCCGAAATATGAAACTGCCCTGGTAGATGTCTTTAAAACCCCACTTATAAAAAAACGGAGGCTGAAATGTTTAGGATTACCTATGTTGCAGGATTCCCCATAGTGACAGCACGGGTACTAGTCAAAATTGCAGACACGTGTGGTTCGCCGATATTTTTGCTGCATTACACAACTGCGAGGGGTTCGGCTCGTCAGTGGGTTCCCCAGCATTCCCCGTGCGCCATGTTATAATCATAAACTGCCAAAAGGCAACCATAAGTATACGTATGTTGCGTGATTACTGTATTGATAGCACAGGTACTAGGATCACCCGGCACCTTTAGTGGACTTCCGAATCACGCAAGCTTTAAAGGAAGTTAAGTAAGTCTACCATGTGGACGATGTGGCAGTTGTTTAAGTCGGCTGGTTTGAATTACCGTAAAAACAAGATCGTAATAATCATTTCGGGTTTATTCGCTGTCTTCAGACAGCCTCATCCTAACTCCAGGTTCGAAAAGCCCAAGGCCTTTGCTCATTGAACCACGTGCTGGGGCCCGGTCGGCCAAGATCGGGAACATACAAGGTCACGTGAAGATGGTGTAAGCCAATCTATGTCGATTACAGGACGGAATTGAGACGCTTCGTTTTGATCCAGAACCCGCAAGAGTAAACACATAGTGCTTTCAGTCAATAATATGGAAGCATCATCAGCATAAGAAGGGGATACTAAGATATATGTTTCGGATTTCTTCTACATCGTTGAGCAACCGTGAGTTAACCGCAAGCCAGAACGGCCCTAGATTCAAATCGAGGCAGGGCAAGGATGTGTGTACTCCCCTAAACTGTTATCCTACAAAGAGACTCCAATAATGCATTAAAACAAGCATGCACCGCAAATAATATTCTTTCCTTTTTGCCCGTTTCAAAACACGATGCTTATCCTCCTAAAAGGCCCCTGTTACCACCATTCCCGTATCACAGGTATCATTGCGACCTAGTTAAGGAGATACAGGATATGCGTGTCTGAACTAAATTTGTTTCAAAGTTCGAACTCTTGTTAAGGTTTCACTAAAGCCTATTGCAAAAGGATTAAGACAGCAAAGAGAAAAGAATTTCAGCCGATATTGTCTTTATAAATAAGGAGAGAATAGAATCTTCATTGCAATCAAATAGATGAATACCAAAGATCGTTGGAAGATTCAGAACATCAAACAGACGAAAACTTACGTCTGCGGGCTCTCGGAACCGGATTTCGCACATTTCCGTACGAGAGAAGTGTTTCTATAATCAAAAATAAATACGACTAGTTTGGAGGATGCACCAACAACGGGTATTGAGAAAGGCAAGATAAAGAATTGAAAGGTAAAGGTCCATCTTACCGGTGTGTCATCGTCGTACAGTTTTAAGTTGAAGTCTGGTCCCAGGAACTCGGAGACTGTGCACAGGTATACTGTTGTTTTGGAGACTCTCGTCAGCCTGGTCTCCTCTTCTTTGCACAAAGTGTCCACATAACTCTGCACCTTTTTGTCCACAAAGTGGCCTAGGAAAGCAGTGAATGCGGCGCGCAAAGTATCACTGCCTTCGCAGTGTAGTGAGTACTTTTGGGACTCCTGGATAATCCATTCTTCTTCTGGAGGCAGTGGCTCCTTAACGAACCGCCTGTCAAGATCGGAGTTGCGTAGACACGAAACGAAACTGCCGCGATTGCGAGCAAAATTGTACAGACAGTGCAGCCGGTCAACGGTGAGAAAGTCCTGTAGATCGACACCTAGCTTCAACAGTAGCTTCACAAAGTCCAGCTGGTTGTTAAGCAGGGCCGTCATTAGTAGGCCATAGAGACTCTCTACATAGAATTGAAAAAAAAACCACATACGTCATCGTATAATGGCACAGAGATGACTACTGACATTAAACTGTTAACTGCGGTGAATAGGCCTTTAACGAATAGGCGGTCATCGTTTTCTTAGTAGGCCGCCAACTGTACGCTTAGAGGAAAATAAACACTTTCCAAACGACACCTCTTACGTACCGTTCCTTCCGTATCTGACGACAGTAAAAGTGAGTAGACTGCTTCCGGTGCTCAGTTGACTTATGACCTGGAGTACTTTGTTAGCAAGTGCTACGGCGAAAACGGGGGTCCGAGGAGTCCAGTCCGAGCTCAAGGTATATGCTGCAATTGATGCAGACTGGAGTGTCGTTCTTGCTACTGTACGATGAAGACGTGCGTAATAATTGCAGTCGAAGAAGACAAGCATAGCAACGGATTCAGTCCCACCCTGCCTGCCCTAGGCCACAGGCGAGACTAGGTCAAACCAACTGCAGGTTAACTTGAACGCAGTGGCTGACCGAAAAACAACCTGCGTACGAGTGCTATAAAAGGGCTGGCTCCTCCCACCCAACCCAAAGAGAAAATGCGCTCGACTACATCGGATGAGAACACTCTGGTTAAACTTTATGTGCTCTTACGTTCAGCAGTCAGAGTTGTTACGTCTGTATAGTCGCTGTCTTTAGCACAGCTTCGTCGGGCCACAGGGTAGAGCTCGAAGTCAGCTGGGGGTCAGAATAGAATGACAACCTCCTTCTGCCGGGCATGGTGTGTCGCTGGAAATCGATTGAGATGACCACCCCCTCGGAAAACTTTTCAGAAAGTCGACTCAACCTCAGGACTCGTCTACTCACACATGCCTTCCAATATAAATCCTTTTTTTCTAAAATAAACTACACTATCCTCTCTTTTTCGAATCAAAATAATCATAAAAACGGAATTATTAGCCACAACGTCTGATATCCTCATTTGAATTTTAAGGTGAGTCGCTTGCACTTATGATGGCTGCCAATGGATGAAGAGGATGACGCAATCTCACTACCTCATCATGGGCTGAAACAAGTATATTTTGCAACCACTGAACGTCTTGCAGACCAAAGATACGGGGGTTGAAGGATTGAGCATTCAGAATGGAGGCAACTGCGGTTTTTCAGGTAACTGTCGTCAATCGAGTTCAGAAGATTCTATGACAATGTATGTTATGGCTTAACGGAAAATAAGAATGTCGTACCAAGTTCCTGTCGACAGCGACCCGTAAGGACTGCGTCTCCTCGAAAACTCATTCCGTGTCTCTGGTGTAACAGTGCGGCTGGAAGTGTTGGAGCCCAAATGCTACGTATTAGTAGGTTAACGGACTTTTTCAGCGTCCTTGGAAGCTCCAAAAGTTGGTGGGAGTTAAGTGCCTACCTTCATAAACTATTCTAATGTAGATGGAACACCAAACCTAATAAAACCGCTCTACAATTACGGATAAAACATACCTCAGTTTACTCGAGTCCTAACGGCTTTAAAATACTTTGCACTTTGGTGTGGCGATCGTACATTGGCTGCTTCTTGCGGGCCGGGCCCCTCACGGCAAAATCCCGAGCATTCGACAGGACTGGCTGTAGACATGAGATAATTATGTAGCCCACGCTGATGGTACGCAGGCAGTTCGAAGCCGGCTTGACCTGCAGGGCAGCGCGTGCTCGCGGTTCGCTTCTGCTGCAGGTCCCTACTCCATCCTGCCTCCGGTGTCTCTAACAAGAACGCTATACTTCAGAAGAGCAGTAATGACTTGCGCGTGAGTTGCGTTATAGTACGCGAAGCTTTCGCAGCACTCGGCCTATTCTCTTCCATGCCCTCCAGTGGTGCCAGATCACACATCAGGCGCCCGCCCATCCTAGGCGCGCCACATAAGAACCTGCGCCTCAACAGGTGCAATTCAGGTTTCATTTGTCGTGAGCACACAGCAGTGAGAGCTGTCACAGGGCCACGTGAAGGAAGCATTGTAGCCCCAAACTCGGTCCTGGTAAGGAGTAACGCTAGCATTTCCAGTAGTAGAGTTCAGCTCCGCCATTCTGCAAGCCAACTGCCTTGCTAGTGTGATGGCAGGAGTAGTAATTACTTTTTGCCTGTACGCAGAAGTAACTATAATCAAACAGTACACGAAGAGTAAGATAATTCCTTTAGGCGCTGCTCGAGAACCTTCCGACATCAGCAGATTTCCTCGCTACAGAAGATTTTTCAACGGGTTACGCGGGAAACATCTACTCAGCGGGGATTAAAAAATTACCTAGGAAGAAGTCAGACACAGACCACGGAAATCGAAAGTTATTTAAGGCTTTCTTGAATCCTCTGAAACCAGTCATGCCCTTGAATGGTTGACTGCCTGTTCGCGACCCCCACCATCCCCACCTTACCAGATCCGCTTGCGCCCATTCCGGTGTGCTTTAAGATATTTTCCGGTTGAATACAAGAAAGCACTACCTAAATACATGCAAGAGGCCTGCGTTACTGGTAAGAAAACAAAAGTTTCGGAAAAGATAATTAAGTATGGATGTAAAAATTCAGCCTACTGGCTTTGATGTCAGCATGGTTCTGTAAGACCAGTTCCTCGGCCAGATCAATCTTGCGCCAGGAGAGTGAGAGGTAAAGCTTGCCAAGAGTGTCCGTAGCGTGAAACATGATCAACCTCATTAACTCGGAGCTCAGTGGCTTATCCTCTTCTAAATTGTAAATGCCAAGCAAAGCAGTTTTCGAAATTATCTTCTCCACAAGCGGGACGACATCTTGTACGCTGTCTGTCTTGACGATAGTCAAGGCGGCTCGCTCGATACTTTGTCTCTGCTGATCGGGGAATTTCCCAAGTTTCCTAATGGAATTAAAGGCAGGGAGGGTGACGTATCAGCTGTATAGAGGTACACTAGCATTGGAAACTATAAAACAAAGCCCCTAAATAATTTATTGTCAACAGGTGACCTTAAATTCCAGCACTTACGGATTCTTTAGTTGTTTTTTGAGTTCATGGGCATGCGCAATTATGTCAGCTGCAAAGCCACTGCCTTTAAATACGAGAACGCAGATGTCGTTCTCAATGGCACTAGCAGCCTCCTGAAGAGTCATGAGGTCACCGCCAATGACCAGATCAACCAGAGGCACATTGAGAACATTTTCTATGCAAAAAAGCAGAAATAAAATTTTACTGAGTAAATGCGAAAAAAACTGAAAATAACGAGCAAGAATTTAAATGTGATTATATGGAAGTAAGCACAAGGCAGGCCGCGTCAGGGTAAACAGATTCAGTATAGCCCAGTTTCAAGCAAATGAGGCGAGAAACACGACAATCAGTGGAACAAACGAGAGCTCACTTTTCGCAGGTTCCGAAATCATCTTTTCAAACTTTGCTCGGAAGCCTGTTTTGGCCACAGAGACTTCGTCACGACGGTATCCATCATCAACAAAGATCAGATGGGAATTGAATGGAAGGAGAGGGTGTGTCGTGGGCTCCTCGTTTTCACTATTCACGTTATATTCCACGTAATTTATCCGATTATTCTAAGATTGTAAAAGGTGTAATGGAAAACAAGAAATAACAAGAACCTTGGATCAGAAGTTATCGACGTTCCAGTGCAAAGGTTTAAAAGAAAGGTATAGGGGCAGGGGAATTTAAGATAAATTCAAAAGGTTGCTAGAAATATTAAAAAGGATATATATTGATAATAAGTGTGCAAAATAGAGCAACGTTACAGACGAAGGCAAGGAAGACTGGACAAAATGTAGATAACGGTAGGTTATGTACAGCACCAAGAAAACCGGAAAACCCAGGTTTGTGTTTTGATTCATGCTCGAAGATGGAAAAGTGTCAATTCGAGAATGTTTCACGAAGCAATAGGATTCTACCGAAGTCTGCGCGGGTGAAACCGGCAATGTAGTCATTCCACGGCTTTCAAGTCGCTATCCACCGTGGTTATCGAATTCTCGGAGCGTTTATAACGGATGCACACCATTAACTTCAAACATTAAAAGAAAATAAAGAATAACACATGAAATTTTGCGAGGACGAGCCCGAGCCCAGTGTTTCTGGCTTTCGTGAGGCTGTACATCACCTACCGTTACCGAAATATGTATGCAGTATAAGTCGCAAGGGTATAGCTTCAGTATGTAGTAATAAGAAGGAAATATGCTTTAAATGTACAAGTTAATAGTTATGAAACCAGAATAGCGTAATAAGCAAGCATACATAAGGTATGCACCGGTTCACTTGTGGCTTACATTGTTCATTAGGCGATTTCGACCACAAATTGAACCCCAAGGGCAGACGCCAATCGTTTTTGGAGGTGTGAATTCAGTGTCGTCACCGAAATAATTTGTCGACACCTTCGACAACTCCTGGCCAAGTAAGACGTTAAAGGTAACATTCAAGCCGTTGTTTATAAGCCAGGCATCAGTAGACTTTAGCGCGGCTAGCACCTCCTGTGAAAAATGAAGTTAGCTGGTAAGTGTAAAAGGAAAAGGTAGGAAAAACCAAGACGGACTTGAATTATTATAGACCTATGGGGGGTGGACGGGCAATATTTGTTGCAGTGGAATCGGATGCGCAATAAATCTGTACATCATGAACATCAGGCAGACATAGAACACTAAATTGGCTCGAAAAGCCCTTCATTGCTTCGGAACACTCATTATTCGCAAAGCACAGATGCTATTTGAATAAGGTTAATAGAACTTAAATCTGCAAACGTTGCTGTGCAGACTGAGTTTCGAAACCTTTAAGTGCCTTGGTGCCTTCTAATACTGGAAGTAGGATTCAATGTGGATCTGGATCCTTTTGGCGCGGTAAGCAGGTTTCAACTTCCATGTAGGGGATGCTCGTTAATCGTGCCAAAGGTTACCTGAATCAGCCGCTTATTCCAGACAAAGATTTAAGATGATTCATTGCTTTCCCGCAAAGAAAGGCGGTGAAGTAAGCAAAATTCAATGAATTAATAAAATTTCGTGACCTCTTATTCAACTATGCACGACCAGTGCCCTGTAAAAAGGTAAACTGTTCAGTAGAGCCTTGTCACGAAATCTCTAGATCCACTCACCGAACTAAGATGCAATATCATCCGAGAAAAGATCAGATATGGATTCTTACAGTTCTGTCGAGGGACTCAAACTTATCCCAACCAGGTAAGCAAAACCCTCTGAAAATATGGCCTATGCCCAACATTACGAAACCTCGACCGCCTACTACCTTCGAAAATGAGGGAATGTGATTAGGTAACCCTACTCCTGCTGTCAATTGCACCACTCAAAGCATGTTACGGACTCGGTGAGCGTGATCTTTTGGTTATTGTTCAAAAAGCACGTTGTGCATCTGCACGCCGATCTGATCAAGTTACTAAACAGACAGACCTTGAGGCTAATCGTTTCGGTTAAATGCAGATGACTACATTGTCAATATGTCGGATGTGACATGACATAAGCTGAAAGGCGAAGTCCTCTCCGTAAAGCCCAAATTTTGCATACCACAATAGCACAATAAATACGACGGGGTTAGAAAGATAATTTGAAGGACTATATTAACAGCTACCGAACTTAACGTTGACATCAGAAAAAAGGCAGATGGTAAAAGCAAGATGGCAAAAGTTGTGATTGTAAACAAGACAGATAGCATAATGCAGATGGAAGCGGTACAGAGCGATTCCAGTAACTCTTCACGTGAAACTCACAGTAAAAGAGAAACAAAACACTCAAAGACCTTGATGGAGATAAGATGAACTCGCTATTTGAAAATCAACTACTAGGCAAATGACTACATTGCTTAGGCTCACAGAATCTCAGACTATGCGGGCTATTAACACTATACAAACCAGGATTACAGGTGCAATCAACTTTATGAATGAGGAATTCAACCTAAAATACACCCACCTAGTTGGTAGTTCAACGAATAGGGCCAATTAGGCCCTTACTTATACTCGCAAGGATGGGTAGAAGAACCAACATCTACTGAATAATCACACAAATCACTTGACGTGCACAGCCTTTTTCCATTGACATAATCTGTGAGCACAAGACTAGAGCGTTTTGGAGTCAGGACGACAGCGGAAACACCTGCGGTTATTAACTAAATGCTGCTCATCTTACATGGACAGTTGTACAGACACATTGCTGGCGTAAATATGGGCAATTCAAATGGGCCAGTCCTAGCGGACATTTACATAACAAGCCTCAAGCGAATATGTCGATGACATTTTTTCCATAGCGAATAGCTCGAATGAGGGGACTAATAATACTCAAGGCACATGTGAACATGAAATTTACGGTCGAACATGAAAAGACCGCTACATTGCCTTGAGTAGACCTTCTCACATAGAGATGGACAGACGGTTACACTCACGGATCCGTCTATCGACAGTACACGTACCTTTTCAGTTTCGTTCCAATTCAGAGAAAAGGAAACTTGATTTTGTGCTTGTTCAGTAGCTCCATTAGAATTTTTTCTGCAGATATGATCTAAGAAGAGATCAGTTTCGGGAAAAAACTTGGAACTGGGTATCCAGAGAAATTGATTGATAAGTATTGCTATCCCAGACAAGAAGGCCCAGCAGAAATGTCCGCACCAAAATAGTCTGTGAGCATTTACTCTCCTTCCAAAGGTGAAAAGGTGTCAAGCGTGATCAAGTTATGACTTCGATGTACGAGAGAACTGAGATACGTCGCCTCAAATAACGACCAATTAAAGACCTGCCTCTAAATGCCACATCGAACTGTATCTATGGACCTACATGATGTTGCGGATGCAAATACATGAGGTGTACGCAAAGGCAACTGGCAACTCGGTCAGTTGCATATGTGCCGAATGGCTACTTCGTGCTGATAATAAGTTATCCAGGAGTTTAAGTACGAAAGACCTGGAAGATCCAACGGATGAAGTAAGGGTCATATTTTCGACAAAGACCCGGTGTCTTGTGCGCTTTTCACAAGCTGCTGGAGAAGAAAGTCAGAACTACTTAAGCAGTTGGATCACCTGATCTACCTCGCAGTGCCATGTTAAGAGTCGATGAAGAAATAACCTCCCTCCCACTCCCGTCCCCTCACCCGCTCCACACGACTGACTAATGTACCATGCTGTGTAGTCGCTTGAAGGGGTTTCACTGTAAGCCGAACTCGCTCAGTTGTGCAACTTTCCTTACTCCGCACACCATGCCCGCCAGCATGTTAGATCAAAATTACCTTTTTTATTGATCTATGACGGTTGCTCACCCTAGACCGTTTTCTTGTTGCACAGTTCAATTTTTTAATATGCTATAACCATATGTAGTTGAATAAGGGATCAGAAAATTTTATAACTTCATTGAATTATATATATTCTGTCGCCTATAGTATGTCTTACCGTGAAGCAACTCCACTTATGAAAACCATCGCTCAGCCTACTTACGTCTGTTATTGGCCTGGGTCAAAGTTAATGAATATAAGAATGAATTTTGGATGGAAAGATAGGCTCCGACGTGCAATTTCGGCCGAATAGTCTGCATAAGCCTTAAACCGGCGTAGCAACGGCCTGGCTAGAAGAATGCGCCTGCGAGATAACGGCGGTGGTGAGGAGCCATCTGACAGCGTCTAGTGGCCTAGTGGAGCTATACCAAGCGTTATGTTTATGGTGGCAGACGCTAGAGAGGAGTAGGGTGGACAAGAAGAGCAGCCTTCGCGCCTCCCAAAAATTTGGTGCTCATCAAGTACTCTAAACTAATTAGCTGTCGCGCTGATTGCATACTCCTGACACTCACCAGCACATTAAGAAAAGGTTAGACATAAGCTGTCAAAATTACTACGTGGACCAGAGAACGAAGCAACGGTAGAAAACTGGTTGTAGCCAGTGGACGGACAAAATGGGCCTGTCATTCTACAAACCCACGAATGATATGACAGGACAAAGTATTAGGAGAATGGGCAAGGAACGTAGGAACTATGTAAATGAAATAAGAAGGGGCACGTTGAAGAAGTCTTTAATCAGTGCCTAATAGCTAGAAGCTTGACCTATCGTAAGCGCTCGGACTCCGCGAGGAACGATTACCCAGATGCAAAGGAGCAAAAGTAGTCTGCATATTTCAATCGATTTTCACAGTCCTTATAAATTCAGATATATTTTACAACAAGGATACAGCAAAATTAATTCCTGTGCTTTTTGCCTTATTCTTGCATATATATATATATATATATATATATGTATATGGAATGGAACCGAAAAAGACAAGGGAGACCGGAATGGCCATTTCTGGCTTATTAGCCGTCATCAGCCAGTCATACCCAATCCCAAGTGTGGCACACCTGGGATTCGAACCCGCGACCTTTGGTATTTGAGTCGAACGCTCTACCATTGAGCCACGGGCTCGTTGTTTTGTCGGTTGTGATCGGGAATATGATGATAGTGTGGGGCTCACCGATCTGCTTAAGGAACATGCATGTTCCGTTGTGTCCTGGAGCTCAGACTAGAGCCCTCGCAGGCGGTCGCATAGCGACGTGTAACATATGATGGAATGGAACCGACAAAGACAAGGGAGACCGGAATGGCCATTTCTGGCTTACTAGCCATCATCAGCCAGTCATACCCAATCCCAAGTGTGGCACACCTGGGATTCGGAACATACATGTTCCTTAAGCAGATCGGTGAGCCCCACACTATCATCATATTCCCGATCACAACCGACAAAGCAACGAGTTCGTGACTCAATGGTAGAGCGTTCGACTCAAATACCAAAGGTCGCGGGTTCGAATCCCAGGTGTGCCACACTTGGGATTGGGTATGACTGGCTGATGACGGCCAGTAAGCCAGAAATGGCCATTCCGGTCTCCCTTGTCTTTGTCAGTTCCAATTTAATAACATATGCTACATGTCGCTATGGGACCGCCTGCGAGGGCTCTAGTCTGAGCTCCAGGGCACAACGGAACATACATGTTCCTTAAGCATATCGGTGAGCAACACACTATCATA
>WEDG01011948.1:0-20828 GCA_017591395.1 Schistocephalus solidus | reverse complement strand
GGGAGAAAAGTTCGGTACCATCATCAGCGCCTACGTCCCCCCCGCAATGACGAGCTACGACTAGACACATGTTTCTTTGGATATTCTTGCTTCGCATCCATTATACCCTCAATTCATGAAAACGCTTATTGTTCTAGTACGGTCTTCGGTAAGAATTCACGCTTAATAAAATGTTCAAGACAATTCAAAAATATGTTTTGCCTTCAAAGTAAGCAATTAGGATTTCAACCTTATCGAAACACATTGGCTTTCGAAAGTTTGTCCTGTAGCGTTTCTTAATTGTAAGATATTGTTAAAATTTTTCAATCAGGCTCAGTCCCTTGGCTCAATGGAAGGAAGTTTTGATTATGTAATCCGGTCTGTGCCTATTGCATTACTATCCTTTGCGTTGGATTCTCGCAGGACCTTTTCGAAAGAGAGCATGTGCCAATTCTATTAAGTATTTCTAAACTACTGAGGATTTGGTAAATATTTTTTCTTACAGCTCAGTTAATGAGGGAACCGATGTCAGCACCGCTTTCTGATCGAAGGCGAGGGGTAAAAGTTAAAACTTTCCAATTCTGACAGCGGTGCCTCAATGTAGAATGTAAAAAGTTTATTTAGGTATTTAAAGCAGCCTAACACTCATTGGTGGCAATGGCCGAAAACTCTTTAGTACAGTAATTCGAACTACCCAGTTAAAATAAGTAACCACGATGTCAGCGCAAACAATAGATGGTGGTTGTACCATAATTGTTTTCTTTAAGGTAATCATACCACTCGTCTAGGCAATCTTGCTGCGCGTGAACTTTAACCAAATTTCCTCATAAGACTTCAGCACTGAAAAATGATATTCTGATATTGTATACAAATCGGTACCAATCATACATTATTAAAAATCTGCACACTAACAATTCTCGAAATAAAAGTATTCCTTGAAGCTTAGTTTCCAATACAGACTAATTGCTAGACTTCGAATATTTTTCTAAACAAATTCGACCTCGCTGATATTCTTCCTGATAAAACTCTTAGCCTAAGTGATGCAAGCACGTTCTCCAACGTGATCGCTGATATACTTTTTTAATTATTGATACTATTTCATTTGATATAATTTGGAAAACTCGGCGGACTCGTTGGGATTCGAACCCACGACGGCAAGATGAGGGCCTTAGTACAGCTATCGCTCGAGCCACGGGAGATACGAGGTCCCACGGGGAGCCGTACGTTTAATCGCACATCCAACCATAAAATCCTTTTTTTCAGACACGGCAAGTTAGTTGCCTTTTCGAGGAGACAACTTCGCCACCATCATCAGCGCCTACGCAGCCCCAAGGAGGAGCTCTGATGCAGCGAAGGACAAATTCTACGAGGACCTGCACGCCCTCCTGGCGACTGTGCCGAAGGCGGACAAGTTAATTGTCCTTGGTGACTTCAACGCCCGCGTCGGGAAGGACCACGCTGCCTGGCAGGGAGTGCTGGGTCCCCACGGTCTCGGTAGCTGTAACGATAACGGCCTCCTTCTTCTGTGAACGTGTGCGGAACACCGTGTCCTACTGACCAATACCGTTCTTCCACCTTCCGACGCGGGAGAAGGCCACGTGGATGCACCCTCGGTCGCGGCGCTGGCAACTGCTGGACTATGTTCTCGTTCGGAGGCGAGATCGACAGCACGTGCTGGTAACCAAGGCGATTCGCGATGCCGATGGTTGGACGGATCACCGCCTCGTCATCTCCCAGATGAGGCTCCGAATTCAACCCCGACGAAGGCCCCAAGGTAAGCGACAACCAGGAAAGTTAAATACTTTTGTTAAATTTGCCTGCTTACTGTTTTGATTTTAGCAACCAAATAAGCCAGAAAATGGAGGACATGTATGCTCCAGCTGATAACGCCACCATGGAACCGATGAAATGAGCTACTTGAACCAATCACTAACAGCCTAGGCAGACAATGTGAGCGTTCATGGGTTGAGAAAACTGAAAATAAACCCAGTAGCCTTGGGACTCAAAGTCTTAAATGCTGATTATTCGCCACTGTTTTGATCATCTGATTGGGTTCCCAAAACCAGGCAAGACTTGTGTTTTCAGAGACTCGGCCATGTTCGGGTTATAATTTCCACACTAAGACGTTTGAAATGGGATACTCTGAGCGTGGCAAAACGAGTTTATCGGAAGGCAGTTTCAGTATAACCCCCGACTTATTATCCTATAAACTTTCTGCAGATGATAACTTAGTCTATCTGACCGTACAGCTAATTCAGTAGGTTTGTGATATTACAAGGCCTTTGTTCGTGAACAAATGTGGTTTTTGTCAGCCAAGCTCGGTAGCCGTTCTGAATTGTAGCGTCATGAACCAAGTTCAAAGAAGACAGTTCAGTTGTTGCGAGATGAACCGCCCTGCCGTTGGTCCATTTCCCTTACCGCCACTGATTAATGGTATGGTATCACACACCCAACTTGAGCTGATTATTGCAAAAAAACAGCCAGCAACATGACCACGAAAGGGAGCGCAAATTAACGGCGACGATGTATACAGTTCTAGGCAAACGGCTGCTTTTGACAAGTGAGGCTTAGGGGTCGTCGACCGTTGGTGCAGCGGAGGCAACGTCTATATGGACCATTTTCGCGCTTGGATTGAAAACCATATTGACCAGTCTGTCCACCCCAGTTACCGGCCAGAGAACGTCAACCCTTCTTACAACTGCTGGTGGAAGGTAATCAAGTCCATCGAGAGCAGATACTGGAACCCAACGGGTGAATTGGAAGTGTCATTTCAGTCGTACACAATCCACTGGTCCCAACGTAATCCGTGATTAGTTCGTTGGCCCCAAGGATGTGGCCAACGTTTGTTTAAAGGAGGGGACCATAAAACATTGCGGTGGTAACGATAGCAAAGTTAACGTGGGAAGGGTGCCCTGTCGTTCCTCGACATGCTAGTCCACCGGGGGCCCACTCCTCCTAAACATTAAGAGTAACCGACTACGTCCTTGAAGTAATACTCAGCTAGCACTTAACTCATGGCTTTTTCATACTTTTAGCGACCGCGCGATCACAGAAATGAAATCCATTGGGGAAAAAAATACTATCCGCAGCCGGATTCCACTCATAAGATTCGGAGGTTACCAAATCCTCCTTCAAATTGCTGTTTCAAGAACCTATGTTAGCAAACGAACACTTGTTCACCCGGGAATCTTCCTGCTTATCGCATTTCATTTAATTCAGTGCGGTTGCAGAATTGTCCGCTTAAACGTTAACTTAAACCGAATTTGCTGTCAAAATAAGACTAAGCCACTGACCTCGCTGTTAGTCACCAAGTTCGGAATATTTGAGTAACGGGCAATGCATTAAATACAACCTCGTCCCCCTGAGAAAATGAGTGAGTTGCATATTTTTTAATGTAATAGCATTAAGTGTGATTAGCCACTCGGTATACGCTCCAAACACGCAAAACTCTACAGAAGTTCCACCCACCTAATTGACTACTTTTGTAGTTTTCCGGAAATAAGGCCGCGGTAAAATTGAAGTTACCAGTAACCGCAGCAAACTAGGCCAGCATATGACTAGTTTGTCTGAGAAAAACGTAAAAATGTCTTCAACAAATTTTATATTATGCCTAAAATCGGCACAGGGGTGCATCAACCTGGCGGCCAACCCAGCTGTCGACCACCCACAACGTGCAGGTGCAAATGATATACAGACTGGCAGCCTTCTTTTCCATTGTTAATGACCACTCGGTAGCCATCCTTAAGTCCTTTTTGGTCCGCAACATTCTTTGCAACGATGAGCAAATGCCCAAGAAGCTAGGGAGTATAGAGTCAAACGTGTTAACTACCGATTTGTCCTCATTTTTTGCTGTACTAAGCATTTCTATCGGTTTCTTGGGTATTACAAGGAAGTGAACTGGAGCCTGGGGTGAGATATCATCAAAAGCCAGGCATTGGTCATCCTCGTAAACTATTTTCGCAGGGATTTCCTTGCGAGCGATTTTCCCAAAGATCGTATCACCACCAGCAGGTACCGCCGTTTGAGCTTTTTCAACTTCTGACGACATTTTGAGGGTGAAAGAACGCCTACTGATCTAAAGAATACGTCAGAGGCGAAAGACGCACCAAAGAAACAACCACCGGACTTAACCACCTAATTAAAAGGCTCATTTACTAGGCAGTTTAATAAAACTAACGCCAAATTTTTATGCCTATCCCAGTTTAACGGAAGTCTTCAGTATTGCGTTCCCTAATTATTTTATTGAATACCTAACGATTATCTACGGCTTAATTTAACGTGATTTCCATGGAATTTAAAATTTTTTAAAAGAATAATGGGTCTGCATCAAAAATAACGCCTCATCGTTTGTTCACTGATGCTTGTTTGATCAACTATGCAGTTGAGGGTAATTGTAATCTTAGAGGAAAATGACTTCCCTCACCGAAAAATCAATTTTCTAGAATTGGCATTAGTATATGTGCGTTCATAAAAAAATAGCCCGACAGCTTGGAGAAGCCAGCATTTAAAAAGTGTTTTAGGTTTTTTAAATTTATCAGAAAGTAATGCAAAAACTGGTAGTAAAGTTCTTAAGATGAACTTTTATGGTTTGGATTGAACCATGGATGATTAACCAAGACCAGCTATATTGGCTTTGCAAAGCCATGGTGTATTAACCGTGCAGCTTTCACTACTTCCCAATGAGCAGTCAGCAGCATATACATATAAGCAGAGACTAATTTGCCATACTGCCCGATTTTCGTATATGAACTCTCGTAAGGTCAGCCGTAAGTACCATCGCGGCAGGCACAATCGATATACAGGTACATTGTGCCAGGAACGTCCAGCAGCACGTCTGAAACGCCGCGAATTAGTGATAGAAATGAAGAGGAGACTTGCAGCTGGAGAGAACAATCTGGTGATTTACAGGGAACGCGTGATACAGAGAAACGCAACATTGCTCTGGAACCAGCCAATGCTCATGATGGCATCGGCAAATTAGCATTGGCAAACTCGAGACAAACGGAATTTGGCTCTGCTGACTGCTGCATACTGAAATTTCTGTATACCAACGCCCAAAGTCTGTTTTCGAAACTCGACGAACTGAGAATTCAGGTAGCCATTCTGTCTCCCGATATAATAGCAATCACAGAAACATGGCTGTCACAGAACATCAGTGATTGCGAAGTAGCCTTATCCGGGTACCAGCTGTTCAAGAGAGACCGCACCCAACGCCAGGGTGGAGGAGTTGCGATGTATGTTAAAAGCAATTTCACAGTGTGTGAAATGACGGAGAAGATTAGCAGTGGTATTGAGGCTATTTGGCTGAAAATAAAGACGCGGAGATCGCAGTCCGTTGAAGTTATGACTCTCTACCGACCACCGGGGACTGACACTGACACTGATACTTGTTTGTTGGAGAACATAAAGGAGATTAGCAGTCGACCTGATGTTGTTCTCATGGGTGACTTCAATGCACCCAGCATTCGATGGAATGATCTGCAGGCACAGAGCTCAAAGTTTTCCTTCGATCATCGTCTGCTTCAGACAAAACTTGAAGCTCTTTTCACCCAACATGTATTTGTTCCAATGAGAGTGCGTGGAGGACAACAGGCTAGTTGTGTAGATCTCGTCTTCACTAAAGATCCTGACAGTATAGACGAGGTACACTGCCTACCTCCACTTGATCGAAGTGATCATGGAGTACTTTCATGGAAGTATGGTTTATATTCTGTGCCATCTGCGATAAATGAAACCAGGCCCAATCTATGGCAAGGAAACTTTTGCAAGATGAGAGCTGCGGCATCACGAATAGACTGGGATCTTCTCTTCTCCGGGAATGTCACTGAGGACTGGAATTTATTTAAGGAGTGTTTGTTGAATCTTATAAAATGCCATTGTCCGCCATCACAACTTAGGATATCTGTATATTTTGTATATTTTGAAGGGTTACAGGCATTGCCCTTGATGACCCTATTAATGTTAAGTTATCATTGCATGTGTACAGTCAATATAAAATGTTGTACATTTTAAAATGTTTGAGGCAAAGCATAAGATAACTTCAAATGCGTTTTCACAGCCATAGGCGAAACATTGTGGAAGAAAAGTAGAGCCCGAAAGATTTAAAAGGCTGGTTTTAAGAAATCATGCTGTGACAGTCGTCTTTTTGTCAAATACAATGCAATCAAGCCTTCTTTTTAAAAATCAATAATGCTTTCAGAGTTAACCATCTCGCTTGGTAACGAGTTCCAAGGTCGAACCACTCGTTGGCTGAAACAAAACTTTCTGAGGTTCAATCGCGTGCGTTCGCTATTAACCTTGTAAGGATGACCACGCAGATGAGTTGTGCAGGCAAAGTCGAAGAAATCCTCCGATCTCAGGGGAGGAATCATGGCCCCGGATAATCCGGAATGTCCAGAGCAGGCTACACCGTAAGTGCCTGTAGGAAAGAGGAAATAAGTCAAGCTTTTTCAATCTGTCTTGGTACGGTAAAGTCTTAAGACCGTCAACCATCTTCGTTGCTCTCCGTTGAACCTGTTCGAGGAGGTCAACATCTTTCTTCATCCACGGTATCCAAGCTGGTACTCCGTAATCTAAATGTGGTCTTACAAAGGCGCCATAGACTTTTTCCGAATAGATCAGGTGGGAATATTTTTAAACGCACGTCTGATCCAATGTAGTGTACATGTTGCCTTCTGGACTGCTTTCTTACAGTGTTCTGAGGGGCATCAAATTCACAGTTGTCCACATGCCCAGATCTTTGTATGTTTCGACCTCTTTTTAATGCAGTGCCATTAATAAAAGTACTGGTGTCTCAGAGATACTTTTTCGACCGGCGCTTAGATGTAGGATCACGCACTTCGATACATTAAACTTAAGAAGCCACTTAGCCGACCAGGCACTTAGTTTGTCGATATTCGATTGTAACCCTTTTTGCGTCATCAGCGCAGCTGACTTCAGTCCATATTTTTAATGTCATCTGCAAACATGACAGCTTCACAATCTAGGTCATTGAGACAGTCGTTCACGTAGATTAGGAAGAGTAGGGGGCCCAAAACAGAACCCTGTGGAACACCACTTTCTACTTTTTACCCATTCTGAGCTAGAGTTTCCAACAACAACTCTCTGTACTCTGAAAGACAAGAAACTCTTGATCCAATTGAAAAGTTTTCCTTTAATTCCTACGTTCCAAATCTTCTGCAAAAGAAGCCCGTGTGGTACACTATCAAAGGCTTTTTTGAAGTCAAAAAATACAACATCTACTGCATGACCCTTATCTGTGGCCTTTGTCCATTTCTCGTGTGACTGGAGGGCACTCGTGATACAGGAACGTCCTGGACGGAAGGCGTGTTGGGCATCACATAGGATTTGGTTGTGTTCCAGATAGCGCATTAAATGCCTCTTGATAATATGCTCCATTATTTTGCATGCTATGCAAGTTAAACTGACAGGGCGGTAATTTTCACAGTCGAGTCGTGAACCTCCTTTATAGATCGGGGCGATGAATGCGCATTTCCATTCTTCCGGGAGTTTGCTTTCTTCAAATGACTTTTGGAATATGATGGACAGTGGTATACACAGTTCGTTGGCAAGTTCTCTTAGGGCTTTTGCAGGAATTCTATCCGGCCCAGGCGACTTGGCTTGTTTTATACGGAGTAATTCGGTTTTAACTACGGTCGGTGAAAAGTCTAGGTCTAGGTCCTCCGTTGTGGATGAGGAGGAGATGGAGGAGTAAGGTAAAGGGGGGGTACACATTGGTTGACAAACTGTTTGAATAGCAGCAAAATTATTAGGCTCTCTAGTGAAGACGGTCTGGAAGAATTTGGAAAGAAGGGATGCTTTAACCTGGTCATCGGTCTCCAGTTTTCCGTCTGCAGACCTAAGGGCAGGTATCATCTCCTGAATTCTCTTTGTACTCCGTATGTAGCCGTAAAGCATTTTGGGGTGTTCCAACGATTTTTGCAGTATGTTTAGCTCAAACTTCCTCCGCAGCTTAGTAGCCTCACATTTACAAACGTTGCGTTGTTGCTTATATTCCCGTAAGTGAGCATCGGAGCCGGTTTGTCTGTAACGCCTCCAGAAGCGATTTCTTTTTTTGAAAGAGGCCTGCAAAGTTGAGTTTATCCACTTTGGGCGGTTTGTGGTTGTCTTTTTCCTGAGAGGACAGTTGAGGTAAACAATCCTTTTCAATAACGAACTCAATGTCGTCCAATCTTTATTGGTTTCACCATGTAGTTCTGTTTCCCAGGATATCTCTGACAGTTGTCTTCTCATAAGTGAGTAGTCCCCCTTCCAAATGTTTCTTACCCAAGTATCGGGTAAATTTGGTTTTGGAAAAACAGTGAGTACTCGAAGCACAGCGTAATGTGATCACTTGAACCTAATGGCGGTCGATCCTGTAGGTCTAGCACATTTTCCTCATCTCGGATAAAAAATCAGGTCAAGACAGTTTGATTGTTGTCCTTCTCTCGTCCGTGTTCCAAAGGTGACGTACTGAGAGAGAAGTTTGTCTGTTGCCCATTGTAGTAGTTTGTGGTTGAAGTTATCTGGCATTCCCGGCGCAGTCCATGTTTTTCCAGTCAATATCAGGAGCGTTAAAATCCCCAACAATGAGGACAGCTTTCTTCTCGCTGGCTTTGTAGAGTTCCGTTATGAGAATGAGATCCTGATCAGAAGTCTCATAAGGCGAACGGTACACAACCGATATCGTCAGTGGTCTAGAATACTTAGCAGATATAGTAATGCTTAAGACTTCCACATCGCGTAATGGAATATGTATGTCAGCCATTGCGGTCAGCTTGCGAGTGACATAAACTATGACTCCTCCTCCTCGACTTGGTCTATCTCTCCTGAAGTGCTGATATCCTCTGAGGGATATTTCGGAATCAGTTATTTTTGCAGTAAGCCACGTTTCAGTGAAAGCCATAACGTCTGGTTTTATTTCGTCAACAACGTTTCTTAGGTCATCCAGCTTGTTGAACAGGCTTTGTACATTTGCGGAGATGACTTTCAATGATCGATTCGTCGGGGAGACCCAGCCTTCATTGTTACAGGTTTTAGCCACAGGAATGACCCATTTATGTGGACTTTTTGACCGTCTTTGATTTTCAGCCGTTTCTCTCCTCTGCCAATTCTCTCCATCAATTCTTTCCGAAGTTCCCTCATTTTTTCATTTTCAGCCGTTCCCTCGGCTCGTCATCCGGCTTGAAAAAACACTTGTTTGTGCGATCCCCGTAAGTTCCTTCTTCCTTCTAACAGAAGTGCTGCCTGGGTTTCATTTTTCTAAAAATAATTTTTAGAGGCCTTGGGGATATTCTCATGTCGCGGCTGGGGTCTGCTTTGCCTAGTCGGAAAGCTTTTTGCACGGTGTAAATTTCCCCTTTCTTCAGGACTGCACTAGCATATTCATGAAGAAGATTTAGATCGTGTGTCACTCGTTCCTTCGGAATGCAGGACGTGGATTCTGGGACACCCCGTATTACAATATTTCGTTTACGATTTATGGGCGAGGTCCTAATTTGCCCGCCCACGCTAGGTTGGGAGTTCACAGAGGTGGCGTTACTCGTGGATGCTGGCACGGTGTAAATTTCCCCTTTCTTCAGGACAGCACTACCACGTTCATGAAGGACATTAAGATCGTGTGTAACTCGTTCCTTCGACATGCAGGACGTGGATTCTGTGATCCCCTTTTTACGATATTTCGTTTAAGATTTATGGATGAGGTCCTAATTTGCCCGCCCTCGCTAGAATGGGAGTTTACAGAGGTGGCGTTACTCGTGGATGCTGGCACTTCAACACGAGAGGGATTTTTGTCCAATGCTGGGATTCTGGGACTTATATTTTTGGATGATATATTACCTGTGTCTTCTGAAACTCGTTGATGTATTTTCTTGGATCCCTGCCGGTTGCCCTCTTTCCTTACTGGATGCGGTTTAACAGCTACATCGAGCTCCGTTGACGTAGCGTCATCTTCCTTGTGGGATGTGCTGGCTACGGAAGCTGTGCCTGCGTATGTGCATTTGTCTCCCTCGGGTTCCATCGTTAGGGACTGCTTCTTTTCAGGCAAATTGTGAGGAAGTTTCTTTAACTTCTCTATCTCCATCTTCAGCCCCTGCATATTCTTTTCAATCTCCGAAATTTTTTGAAGAAGTTTAAAGCATGTCGCACACGCTTCGTCCTCGTAATTGATATCCAAAAAACTTACTAAACTCTTCGCCCGTTTGGCGGGAGGTGATTTTAAGGAAGCATGTCCATTCGTGGTTAACAACGGATCTAAAAAGAGAAATTAACAGGAAAGGAAGGCTTTGGAAGAAATTTTGCCGATCCAATGAAAATTTAGCCTTGCAAGCATACAAAACTCAAAGGAACAAGGTTAAAAGCTTGATCTTCCAAAGCCGACGGGATTACGAGAGGGATTTGCTCCAGAGAGCAGTTCACAATCCCAAATTACTCTACAGCTATGTAAGAAAAACCACACGTAACAGGAACCCAATTCCTGTTATGAGAAACGATGACGGTTTCAAGATATCAGAAAATAAAAACAAAGCTGAACACTTTTCCCAGTTCTTTCAGTCGGTTTTCACTAGAGAAGCTGTTTTTATTCCATCAAGTTACGAGACTACGGGAGTGCCACTTATTCAGGTTATGCTCTTTCAAGAAGCGGTGGTCTTTGAAGAACTAAAAAGTCTGAAGGCATGCAAATCCCCTGGCCCCGACGACATTCCAGCAAAACTACTCCTCGAACTTGCTCGAGAGCTGGCGAAACCGCTATCGTTGCTGTGCCAGAAATCGTTCGATACGGGAATTCTTCCTACCGACTGGAAAACAGCCCACATCGCACCGCTTCACCAAAGTGGTAGTCGTGCATTTGCTACAAATTACAGGCCTGTCAGCCTGACCTCAATCTGTTGCAAGGTTATAGAGAAGGTTGTCAAAAAGGAATTAATAATTTAAATAGAAACCCGTAACCTCTTATTGACTGCACAATACGGCTTTCGTAGGGGAAGATCGTGTGTTATGAACTTACTTTATACGATGCAAAGCTAGACGAAATCACTCGATGCAAAAGACACTGTGTATGTGGCCTACATTGATTTCCAGAAGGCCTTCGATAGTGTTCCACACCAGCGTCTCCCTTACAAGTTGAGAATGTTCGGTATTGGCGGCAAACTTCTTACGTGGATCAAAAATTTTCTCGTCGGTCGTTCCCAAGTGGTCTGTGAAGGCGGATCGCGATCAAAGCGCACAGTCATCGAGAGTGGAGTCCCACAAGGTTAAGTGCTCGGACCGATCCTATTTCTCTTGTTCATTAATGATTGTGTACAGGAATCGGAATGTAACTTTGCTATGTTTGCGGACGATATAAATATCTGGAAAGTTATCCACAATGCTGCTGATGCAGACGATTTCCAAGAAAATCTTCGTCGATTGGACGAGTGGTCCCGCAAATGGCTCTTGTCCTTCAACTCAAACAAATGCACCCTGCTACGTCTGGGAAATCGAAATCAGGTCACTGATATGCGACCCTACTATTTGAACGGTTTGCCACTCCGAGAAGCACACACACAGAAGGATCTTGGAGTTTGGATGAAAGACAACATGAAGCCTTCTACGCAATGTTCCAAGGCAGCTAAATCCGCCAATTCAATACTGTACGCTATTAAGCGGGCATTTAAAGTTTTCGATGAAGACTGCTTTTCTAAAGTCTTTGGTTCGTTTGTAAGGCCACATCTTGAATATGCGATTCAAGCCTGGCGACCGTGGACCCAACAGGACTATAACATGCTCGAAAGGGTGCAGCGGCGAGCCACAAAATTAGTAAGAGGTCAAGCTGAACTGCCATATGGGATTCGTCTAAATAACTTAAGCTCTATCCTCTGCGTTATAGGCAGTTGCGCGGAGACTTGTTACAAACCTTCCGTATCGTGCGTGGCATGGATTGCGCCCTCCTATGTGATGACTTTTTCCAACTTGCCACTACGAAAAATCTCCGAGGTCATCCATTCAAACTAAGTGTGCCCCAAGTAAGATTGGATGTAAGGAAGTATTTTTTCACCAACCGTGTCGCGGAACCGTGTAATAACCTACCTGAGGCGATTGTTATGTCCTAGTCTGTGTATACATTCAAACATCGGCTTGACATACATAGGTTACAGCACCACGAAAACTATGTGACTACTTAACCTTAACAATATCAGTGTACCACGTAAATCTGCCTGCATTCACTTGACTGTTACTTCTTTAATTTGCTTCTTATTCTTGCTACTTTTATGTAACAAATAGGGATTTCAAAGGCGTAAGCCTATTTTCCTCAAATACACTGAACTGAACTGAAAAAAGGAGGTTGGGAATAGCATGAAAATCCATGTGGACTAATACTGAGGCTTGACGATCGTTCAAGTTTTGTGTGATGTGCGCCGTGTTGGGATTCCGCATTGCGTTTCAAGCCATCAAGGTACACGCGGCTGAAGGTCGTTTGCCTCTATATCTTTCCTCATCCCAGAACCTATTTTTGAGTCATTCACAAGTAGCGATCTAGTTTAAGTTTTTTTATCTCAAACTTAGTCTCCATGCACTCCTCCCGCTAGTGGGGCCGTTGAAGACGCCGCAGGACTTTTTAAGATGTCCTGATCCAGATCAAGGAAGGAAGAGAAATGAACTTTCCTTCCGGTCAACTCGAGCCCCAAATATGAACATGCTCTTTCGCACATACGAAAACAGTAAAGTCATCAAAGCTGCATCTCCATCGCACGTAAATAACTACCGGGACGTCCCTTAATCTTCATCTCTAGCAAAAGTTCTAGAAAAGATAATGTTGAATGAAATTTTTGAGTTCCGTCTATTGACTCCACTGCTGAGCTCTACACAGAATGGACTTTTACCAGAAAGCTCTGCCGAAACGTGTCACTTAGCCTTTCATAAGCTTTAAGTCACTTTAAGTCACTTTATTGAGGAAATAAGGCTTTTGTCCTTGAGCGCCTTATTCACATTCAAAAATGACAAAAGAATAAACGTTTACAGCAATATCTCTGGCAAATGAAAATGTAAGGTCATCGATATGTGTGGGCCAGGCATAAGCTGCCACTACTGACAAAAGCTTCATTAAATGTTCAATAGTTTCTCAGCAAATGAGTATCCAGTTTGCATTTAAATGTGTCAACAGTTTCTGAAAGAACCACCTCATCAGGGAGTCCATTCCATGCACCAACGACCCTCTGCGAAAAGGCATTCCGATGGACGTCCATATAGACCAATTTCCTATGCAGTTTTAAAGGATGATCCCGTAGATGTTCTGGCTCAGCCAATTCAAAGAAGTCAGCGAATTCTAGGGCACACTCGTGGCCTCTGATAATCCGGTAAGTTTGGATTAGGTCACCACGTATCTGCCTGTAATTGAGACAAAACAAATCAAGTTCAACTAGTCGTGTTTCATAAAGCAGATAACTTAGATTCTTGACCATCTTCGTAGCCCTCGCTTGTACTCGTTCGAGCTGAAGATAATCCTTCTTAGACCACGGACGGCAGGCCTAGACGGCATATTCCAAGTGAGATCGAACAAATGCTCCGTAGGTTTTTCGGAATAGTTCCTTATCAATCTGCACAAATCCACGTCTGAGCGCAAATAAAACTTGTGTTGCGCGTTTCGCTGCCTTTACACACTGTTCCTCAAAAATCTAAAGGGGCTGCCCATTGAGAAGGTATTGGAAGGAATAATCCTTCTTACTGGTCTTTCTGGTACTGAATTTAAGGACCAAACACTTCCCAACGTTAAATTTTAAGAGCCAACGAGCAGACCAGCTGCAAAGATGGTTGAGACTCAATTGAAGTGCATGCCTATCCGCATCAGATCTGATGACCCTCCAAAATTTAACATCGTCTGCAAACATGACGGTGCTGCAACCCAGGTCTTCAACGCAGTAGTTGATATAGACTTAGAATAGTAATAGTCCTAAGACGGAGCCTTGGGGGACACCAATTAGAACCGGAGAAGGTGTTGACTTCGAGGTATCGATGCACGCAGTTTGAAATCTTGCTGTAAAAAAAGCTGCAATCCATGTCAGCAGCATTCCTCTCATTCCAATTTCAGATAATTTAAAGATTAGACGTTTGTGTAGGACACTGTCAAACGCCTTCGTGAAATCAGTGTAGATGACGTCAACTCTACCAACTTTGTCCAATGTGCCAGTCCACTGCTCTGCCGAGGGCAATAAACTGGAAAGACAAGAGCGTTACTGTCTGAAGCCATGCTGGAGCTCTGAGAGCAATCGGTTTTCCTCATAGAACTTCATGGTCGCCTTCTAAATTATCGATTTCATTATTTTACAGCAAATGGAGGTAAGGCTGACAGGCCAATAATTGTTGACATTAGATCGAGCCACACTCTGGTATATGGGATATATATTTGCTGCCTTCCATTCGGATGGCAGTTTCCCTTGAGAAAATGGAGGAGTGACTCATCAGCTGAACGTGGAATATAAGGTCGTATGTAGATCGTCAAGAATTGTATGTTTTGTGAACAATCTTTTTTAATCTTTATCCAGAGAAATTCATTTTCAAGGAAGATGGCGTGCGCTCGTTTGACGGCTGATATACCTGTCCTTACCTATATGGCCACTTCACCTCCCTGTCTATTTTCTCGGTCTCTTCGAAATAATTAGTATCCATCTATCGAAACCTCGCCATCCGCGATTTTGGCTTTGAGCCACTCTTCCGTAATGGCAACGACATCAGGGGTTCGGTCTGAGATTAGTGCTTTGAGTTCGTCTACTTCCGAAAGGAGATTCTGAGCATTTGTATATAAACATCTCAATTTAGACTGGGTAACTCCGCTATAAGGATTTCTGCTCATTTCGTGCGTTTGAATGCTAGAGTCTGTCAGTGCTTTCCGAGCTTAACTGGTGTCGATCCCGCCCACACTGAGTTCTGATGAGTGGTCGTCCTCTGAGTTCTGGAGAGCGTTCCTTTTTATTATTCAACCTCTGTACAGTTGGGTACTTCGTATTTAGTGTCCCCGTCTGTGTGAAGACCCGCGTTTATGATGTACGGTGTCTACCACAAGAAAGACTTTTTCTTCACTTTTATTTCCCCGTCCTTTATTTGGAGCCATTTTTCCCCTTGTTCTGTTCTCCTTTACAGTTCTGTTCTCAGCATCCTCATTTTTTGCCTTTCCGTCGGTTCGTAATCCGGCTGAAAAAACACATCCCCGTGTGTGTTATGAAGAGCCATTCTCCGTTCTAGGAGGCGTGAAGCCTGAAGATCATTTTCAAGAATGGTTTTAAGAGGCCTCGGTGATGAAAGTTCAAGTGAAACACCAGCTTTCCCTAAACGGAATGCTTTGTGCACGGTAACGCATAGCCCGAGGTCATGTTCTATCCTTTCCTTTGCAATCAGAGAAGTGGACTCGGGAGCCTCTTTAATAACTAGATTGCGTTTTCGTTCAAAATGTCTGTTTGGTGACTTGGTGCTCTGATTTGTTGATAGGGTCATCAGTATCCGGAAGAATTCAACTTTGGTCGACGATGTTATTTGCGTCAGTGAGAGCAACGATTCCTCAGTTAATGGCGAACCCCATTTAGGAACTTTGCTAATTTTTTCTGCACTTGCTCCTGCATCAACAGCAGAGGATTCAACCTGAGCATTTATCGGTAAGAACGAGCTATGTTCGGAGTTAAAAAACTCATTTTTTGTAAAATCATCTTGACCTTTTTCGGCTTCGAATCCTTCGTCTTCGGTCCTTCAAATTTGACGAGCTTTTCAACGTCGCCCTTTTTTGTATTATCCAGCAATGATGCCGCATATGTTTGTGTAACCAAAGCATTACGGCTTCTGTCTAAGCTAGATGATAGTAGTAAGGTGCATGAGCTGGTTTGATCTCCCTTTCGATGAAAGGAAAGGTCTGCTGATTTACTGAGCTCTGTAGACGCAATGTCTTTTAGCTCTACATTAGGTATTCTCGAGGAGGCTATGTTTGCATACGTAATTTCTTTTGTTGGAATACTCGTTGTTACGGGCGTTTTTTTGGGTTGAACAATGAACCTTCTGTTTTAGATCGGCCATTTATTTTTTCAAGTTATTTATCTCTTTCTCCAACAATAGGAATTTCTGTAGGAGACTTAAACACCCCATGCACTTTTCGTTCTCATAGGTGACATCCACTAGTGTTATCAAGCTTTTTGCCCGCTGGGCAGAAGGAGAATTTATAACTGAATATCTGTCTTTGCCATCTTTTTCTGTTTGTACACAATTTTTTTGTCAATTTTCCGTGTGAATGTGGCGGAGCGGTTATGTGCGTCGCCCCGTGTTTTTTCGGTGAGGGTTCAACCCCCGACCGCGGCACCAATTTTTTTCTCGGCGCAGATGAATCCTGAGTGTCTATATTTTCCAAACCACTTTCAATTCTTTGTGAATGTTCTTTATTTATAATTCTTATTGAATAAATGGGCTAGGGTGCAATAATATTCAGCAGTCAGAATTCAAGAAGCATGCAACGACTCAGAATTTGTTGAGACTTCTCCTTCCCCGATTGAGAGCAGATTACAGCAGCACACCGCTGACGTGAATTCTGGAGTAAGGTGAAAGTTGAAGCTTTTATTTATCGTATTGATAACATCTGGTTCGTATTATAATCCTTAGTAAAGGAATATTTGGATATCCGCAGAATCGTCAAGTTCAAGCAAATAACTCCCACATTTAGAGACTGGACAATCCACTCAAGAGTTATTCCAAATCAACGTGTATTCTTCACTAAGGTAGAGACTAAAACATTGTAAACTCAAAGGAGCTGAAATTCGAAAGCAATTTCAAACGACGCGCAGTTAGTAGAAAGCAAGCTTGTTGCTTTTCTTTGTAACGAGCAGCCTCCAGTGTTAGCTATCTAATTTTATAATTATTAAGCCTATGACAATTTCATTCTAAACATTCCGTATCAAGCGTGGCCAGGGCTGCTGTCTCATAACTGAAGATTTCTTTCAGTTGGCAACCACCACGAACTTGAGAGATCATCCCTTAAAACTACGTGTGACTAGGCCAAACTCAGCAAACGAAAGTTATTCTTCTCCTTCCTTTTATTCTTCAAGTCTGTGTTCGAAGCTTGGAATGCTCTGTCTATGTATGTTGTTTTACCTGCTACCATTGAAGATTTTAGAAGAAACTGGATTGGTACAGCTGTGCTCACTATGATACCAATCGATGTATTTTTCCTTTTACTGGTTTCTAGTCACAATACTACTTTCTCTATTTCAGTAACGTTTAACGGAAGTCTTATGTCTATTTAATCGCATTATTTTACTGAGCTCAAGCCTCTCACTCATCGACTGCTTACCAACCTGCAATTACATGTAATTATACTTCTCCTAATATACAAACTCGTTTTGATTAGATGTTGGCTGCTCGATTTCTGCATGCAGTCATGTAAACCACCTCTTGTATTTTTCTTATGTATCGATGCTTTTTCTTAGCCACCCTGTAACCAATACGGAGTTCAATAACATTTGCCTAGCTTTCCCTTAATGAACTGAACTGACCTGATGAACTTCTCGATCGGTGTCATCATAAATGCAAATTTAATACTGATTACAATGGCCAAGATTCTCACAGTTGTGTTCAGCTATGAACATACTTAAATCCCACAACCGTATAATGGTACTCAGAACAAGGATCATGTAAATTAGGAATAAATATTTTCAACCAACAGAATTTTAAAATTTAATAGATAATGCTTTTGACGTTAATATTAACATATTTTAAAACGATTTTTTCGATGAAGCATTGAACTCTGATTGAAGCAAGCAACAAACGCTTGAAGGAAAAGTGCAGAGAGGGAGAGAGAGATAGATAAGTAACCTCGAGTATTAAGTAAGAACTTCAGGAGAAAAAAATGCTGCCCCAACGCATAGCAAGGAGCAAGGACGATCTACGTTAAGTTTGAGTGATGAGAAACTCAGAATGCCACAAGTGTACTCAGCTGGTTGATGATGACAGACGATTTCATGGACTAGAAGTTCCAAAGATAAGGTATCACTTCCTTCATCGTATGCATTTTAAGCATAAAACATGACAGTTAATATCAAATTCCGTGGGCATACAGTGGCAAACAAATCATAACTGTTAAAAAAAGCGCGCATTGAAATGCGGGATTGAGAAATGAATACAATCTAAATGCAAATTCATCTTCGTGAAGTTACCAAGGGACTTTTGCAACAATACCTAACATTGTTCTGACCACATCTTTATCAAAAGTTCCGCTGGACTTTCGAAACTCAGTTGTAATTTTGGTATTTGGTTGACATAATTCTTTTTGTTAATTACCCTCTCAAGACCTTGCAAAATCATTTACTCAGTCGATAGTGGAGGAAAAGGCTTTCGCCTTCAGTTGTAAGAAGTCATACAGAATTTACTTTCTTGGGCCAGATTTGAAAATGAATACTGTATTTCTTTATACAAGTGCGGGCACCTCTACGCTTCTCCTCCACTACAACCAAGCTACAGCCACAAATTTCGTGTGTCCAGTAGGGTCGGCGTCAGACGTAGATTTACTGACTGTTGTTGCTAACTCAAAGAGGTTTCTAGGTATGTGGTAACAGTCCTAACCACGCATAATACAGAATATTTTTTTAGGTCACCTCCTTCCCAAATGAAGTAAGCTATAAAAATTGAACACCGATAAGACTGGTTCTTCATGTCTGACAGCCCACGATTCAGATATATCCAAAGCAAATAAGCATTTTCAGTATAAAAAATGATTGATACTTTGATTTCATATTCAATTTGCCCAGGTTGAGCAGAATGCCTTCCTGTCCCACCCGTCATATGTAACGTGCACTTTATAAGCACCTTCCTGGTAACCTTTTCCTCTTGTTTTATCCTTTAGGTCGTCCCTCTTATCAACCACCTTGACGGTAAAAAGTGCTCCCTACATCACTCGTCAAATTATTCGACACCCCTGTTTTTAATAACCGCCAAATAAACTCTCATCACCTAACTCCCCGTTCTACTTCATTGTGCTAGTTGCGGACTGCCTGAGATATCAGGAGTTCTAGTAGTAACCCACTCTCTCATATCTCTGACCCACTCGGTAAATAACAAATTTTGTGGCAGCAATGTCCGGTACAAAAGATCCCGACGGGTTACCCACGCCAACACCTTGCACACCCGTTAAAACAGCAAAGGCTTACCCTCCGTTACCATTCTCCCCTCCTACCATCTCCATCGTCCATTTCCAACGCCTCATGACTGTGCATTAACGCCTTCCAACCAACCCCGCCCTATTCCCACCTCCAATGCACATCCAGATATGCGCGTCATCAGTCTTCACGTCCCAACCAATAAAACCGCCGATCCTGCGTGCAGATGACAACTTCGACCAAAGGATGTCGGCACCAGCACCCAACCTAGAGTTGATCACTGAACATTTCAAGAAGAGCACCCTAAATCCCCTCTTGAGCGCTACCTTATTTACAAGGTAGATGGACTGGCACCTTTCCATTTATGTTCCTTTGACGAGAGCTTCGTAGCCCTTGAACAGATTTTACAGTCGGGGTTGTGTGGCTGCGGAACAACCTTTCTTTACAGAACCCAACACGAGGGAGAGGCTTTTATCGATTCCTACATCGAGCTAAAATGCAACTCTTTTCGCGCATTTCCCCCACGGTGCCGCACGATAACCGGCGTACGTGACCGCGAGTCAGCAATGATCTTCACCAGCAACCTTTCCGATAATGTCAAAGATGCCCCCGCATTAGATACGACTCAACGCACCCAATTTTCCTTGGCTCAGGAACCTTCAACAACTTGACGGAAAACTACGTGCTGTAACCCGCCAGTCCTACCAGGCCCATCAAGACTTCCCTACGCCAAACCAAACTTCCATTACCAAGCACTCAAACCCATAGTTATACCGACTGCTACTACTGCGAAGGAAACGGCAAAGCCGTAAGAACGTGCAGTCACAACGCATGTATGCATCCTTTACCCCTAATCTCCTTGTTTACACTTTCTTCTGATTTTAAGCCGTTTACAGTTTCGGGTACAGTGGCTGATAAGAATTTAAAGCATTTTAGTAGACACGGGGCAGCTGTCTCCCTGATCCACGACAGTCTTCTCCGTGGAACACGCTACTGTCATTCAGAATTACTGCAACTACAGATCCTCACCGCTAACAACTCCACTCTATAAATAAGCAGCTCCGTAACAGTGCCGATCTCCATCAAATATAAAACTATCCGACATTGCTTCCTCGTGTCTTCCATACTTAAATGGAACGTCATCCTTGGCTGTGATTACCTAAATCGACATGCCCAAGCCATCACTTTCTCCCCACTTCTCAATCCCTTATCCTCCTGAAAGACAACAAGGTAGCTATGGAAGTCAATAGTGTGGACATGTATACACCTCTGCCCATTGAACCTTCGTTAATCGTGGACATCCTACCAAACAACATTCCGGCATCTAACCGTCACGCTTTCTACCACGCGCTGGTGCCGTTCCAATCCATTTTCACATGGGCAGACCAGGCTATCGGATGGAGCAAGATCGTTCAGCATCGCATAGACACTAGATCCGCCCACCAAAACACCTTCCACCCCGACGGATACACTTCGACTTCCGGGAAGAACTAGATCAAATAGTGGTAAATGTGCTCCAACAAGGCATCATACAACCATCCACATCCCCATGGGCAGCACCGGTGACACTTGTCAATAAGAAAGACAATTAACTTCGACTCTGTGTCGATTACAGGCACCCAATTGCAGTCTCCGTAAGAGATTCCTTCCCCCTTCACCGTATAGGCAACATTCTAGCCTCTATGGCAGGGACATAATTCTTCACAACCTTCGACCTGTCCTCCAGCTATTGACAGATCGAAGTGCACC